>APFE031185689.1:10009-26412 GCA_000404065.3 Pinus taeda
TAAGTCTGAAAAAGCGTAAAATAATACAAAAGGGATGAATTTTCGATAGTTTTAACGAGCCGAACAAGACAAGCGCTCGATCTTTTTGTGTAATAATCCCTCAGGTCCAAAAAGGTTAAAATCTAGAGGAGGGATGGCACTTCCGATGAATTTAATGGGCTGGAGAGCCCAATCACTCGGCAATATTTTCATATTTTACGAGTCAGTTGAAAAGAGCTTAAAGGAGACTCGTTTTCGAGGAATGAGCGATGATTTCAGGTAGTAGCTGATTCCAGGTAAGGTTTGGAATTTTCCAATCATGGCAGTGTCACAAGGATGGCTAATAGAATCACTCTTTGTAGATGTTCCTCGAAAGGGTAAACAATCATATGGAGCTGAATGATCGGCTAAAAATAGAGTGATGGTGATGATGAGAACACGACCAAGGCTCAAAAGCTGGCGATAAGGCATTCACAACGGTTATTTACCGGAAAATGGGTTCATTTTTTTTTTAATGAGCTTAAACTCTAGGGGAAACATTTGCTCATTGCTTATGTTTATTTTTTAACGAGCTTGAATTCCGTGTTAAAACTGCTCGTGGTGGGTTTATTTTTTAATGAGCTTGAACCCTGCGGTAACATTGCTCATGATAAGTTTGCATGTCCCGAGCATAATAACGCAAATCGAGGTGCATGCCCCCCAAGCTTCATGGCATTCAACTCGGTGGTTGGAATGAAGGTTTACCTTAGACATCTTTGTAAGATTCGATTTGGAAAGGGAGTTGTTTCATTTTTTAATTAGGTTGACACAGTGAAAGAACTATCCTCATGGCGATCTTTGATCACAACTCATAAGGGGTTATGAAGGAAAGATCTGTTTCCAATGCCCCCAGCACAAAATGTACAACATCACTTAATTCATCATCAGATGATGTAGCTATGGTAGGGCTTGGAGGAAATGCTTCACGATGATCCACACTATCAAAATGTTCTGAGTTCTTCTTCATTTTTGTTGATGTAGAAGATCTCATGGGATAGGTTTCCATTGTGGCGACTTCTGCCAGCTTACTCGAAGGCAGAAGGGAAAAATTCCCCATTAAGGAAGGGTCTTTTAAGAGACCTACTCCAATATTTTGAAGCAACTGAGAGCTTCCGTGGATCATCGGAATGCTTCCCGTAACTTGTGAACTGTTGGGGAGAAATGTTTGTTGGTCGACAATCATGATTCCTCCTTGGAAGGGAAATGCAATATTTTTGAAGTATGTCGACACAACGGCAGCCATAACATATATCCAGGGCCTTCCTAGTAGGATGTTGTAATCAAGGTTTCCGTTGATAAATTCAACATCAATTTCTACTGTTTTGCCCCCCAGTTTGACTTGCAAGTTACTTAAAATCCCATATGGAGTGTATGTTCGCCCATCAAATGATTTTAACGTCGTTGACAATCGCGACAAGGGTGGTGAGCCTAAATTTTTCCAGCAACTCATTGACATAATACATGTAGATGCCCCCTCATCAATAATTGTTCGATGAACGGTTTTGTTGAGGGCTTTCACTTGAATAAGGAGAGCTAGTTGAGCTGGTAACTGAGGGTCATATCCTTTGTGATCAAAGGCCACAAGATTGGAATCCGCTGGGTCAATCCCACCTATTGCTGAGAATAAAGCGTGCTTTTGGGAGGGGCAATTTTGCAGTACCTCAAGTGTCGACATAGCGGACGACGATTGGGCCAAATCCTCCACTATATTATAATGTTGTGCTACTCTGGCACGAGGATTAAATGTCGATTTGTGTACTACTCCCTTTGGCGGCTTTATCGTCATCTCAGGAATGATGGGTGGCACAACTTTGGTCGAAGTTGTTGTCAAACTACTAGGTTGATTTGTATCCTTGTTGTTTGACATCTGTGGATTTCCATAATCTTTATTCCTTGTCAATATCAAAGCATCATTTTGTTGTTTCGAAATGGACAACATAATCACTCGGGACGGGGAAGCATTGTCGCTAGCAACCAAATTTGTTCCTAGGTTCGAAAACGGATCAGTCAATACCACTGAGGTTTTTGAATTCTTAAAAAATTTTCTGAGCTCAGCTTTATATAGACAATCTCTTGTCCGATGATCCTCATCGCATATCTGACACCTTGAAGGAGGTTGGGAAGGGTTTGCAGAAGATTTTTTAGGAGATGACTCCTCTTGTTTCTTCTTTTTCCTTTTCTTTTTCTTCTCGCCTCCTAGTTGCTTAGGTTCTTTGCCTTTGTCTGTCGACACGACATTAACCTCCGAGGAAAGAAGTTTGTCATTTGCCTTTTGACTAGAAACCGTACGAGCTTTCTTTGACATAGCCTTTATGGTTTTTGTGCTAGTCGTACCTATCACGTCATTGCAGGCATGAGAGTCTTTCTGTGATTTAGGAGGGGGAGGAACGAAAAAATCCGGTCTAGGAGCATCAAGGATTTTATCGTAGAGTGTGCCAAACTGAGTATAGATCAAGTCTAGATATTGTGCATGAGCAATAACTTGCTCTTCAGTGATGACTCCTCCCTTCGCCACATCTTTTGTAATAGAAGGTAACAATTAAAAAATAAACCATTCAACCAACAGCTGATCAGGAACATATGTTTTTACCATTCTACAACGACATCGGCATTCATGAATATGATCGGATATGTGAGTGGTCATCGTTTGTTTGAAATTGGTAAGTAGCTCGGTTCCTGTTTCGTACCTTATGTGATCCATGTGGATGTTGGTGGCCACCCACCTATCCCATTTGAACCCACACAATTGTCTCTTTCAGCTTTTTCAGTTTCCTAAATTGTAGCATAGTTTACTATTTTTAGCAATTTTTTAGGTACTGAACTTCCGGAGCCATTTTGATGCCCTAAACGACATTTTTTGGGAACTCTAGGGGCAACATGGGTCCATGGACCCATGTTTCCCTTCCCAAAGTGGTAATTCTCAGATAGATCTTTTTAACGAGCTATCATACGTGTCAAACGGAGATCGTATGCCAAAGTTACGACCCTAGGAAATTGATATATATATAGCTTTTCTAGATAATTCCTCCGCATTTTAATATTATTAATGCAATATATATATTTATATATATATATAGATATATATGTAATTATCTCAAGAAATAAATTAATTATTTTGCTCTTTTACTTTTCAAACTAACCCTTAAGAATGGTATTAATAATTAGTAGATTTAATAATTTTATAAACATATTAATAAACCTTTAATAAAACTCTTATATATTTAATCAAGAATCTAATAAATTAATAAAGAATATATATGTATTTATGTAAAAGAAATCATTCAAACAATAATTAATTAATAATAACCTTTAAATAACCTTAGTAATTATTTTATTAATAATTAAATAAATAAATCTCTTTGGATTCCATTCACTCTGTTATTAATTGTACCTATCTTCTCTTATTTCTAGAAATAGAATTATTAAATAAAAATAATAATAAATATAATTTTGGCCTAAGTCATAGAGTCAAAAATAGCCGTTAGGTAGCCGTTGGAGTCTCTGCTCTGTCTATTTAACATGCTAGGCCTGATCTGTTTCTTCAGCTTGTCCTGACGATGAACCACACTAGTTGGTTCGAAACGCGTCGACAAAGGTCTTTTTCATGTGATTTTCGCCGAAGCTCTTCTTATAACTATGATGGATCACAGAAGCCTCAATTCTAAAATTGATGTATCCGAGAACTACCAGAGCCCAAAGGACAAAGCCTCGAAAATCCCGACAGCCTCCCATGGCGAATGAGAAGAAAGACGAGGGGGCAGGAGATCTTATCAAAATCTTGCTCGTGAAGCAGTTGGGCCTACCGACTACAGCACACCCACAGCTGTACAGTATCGGGTGGCTTCACGAAGGACGAGATCTCAAAGTTCGTCAACAGTGCCGCCTTCCCTGCAGCATCAAGCCCTTCACAGATGAGGTATTGTGTGATGTTACACCCCTGGATGTTTGTGATGTACTATTAGGCCAGCCATACTTATGGAGGCAACATGCTGTGTATGAGTCAAGGCCTCGCGCTATCATTATTTCTTTGGGTGATTCATTACATAGGATACCAGAGGTAGCCCCACCTACCGCCACCTCTTTGATCACTGCTAAGAAAGGCAGCAAGCTCATCTCCCAGACCAGGAAATTCATCTGTATGGTTCACTAAAGTAAGGGGAAGATCGTTGCTACATCCATGACCCCCGCAAAGGGTTCCTCCACGCAGCAGCAACAACAAAGGGATATGGTCATGACAGAACAGAGGAACAACTTCTCCTCACCCACAGGGGTACCACATAAGTTTCAGGTGGGTGACAAAATTTTGTTACATCTGTAGAAAGAACGCCTTACAAGAGCCCATCAGAAGCTCCGACCACTCCGACATGGTCCTTACACTAGTACCAAGGCTACGGGCAACAATGCTTTGAAGCACAACATTCCTCCATTCCTTCACTTGCACTGAGTGTTCAATGTGGACCATCGTCGACCATGCTTCCCACCATTTCTGGACACATCAGAGATTGCAGAACAGCTCACCAGTGACCTAGCTCAGTAGAAGCTTCCTCATCTCAGAGACGAACTCAACGCAATGGGGACCATTGCTTCCTAAGGGGGGAGGAATGATCCATGTGGATGTCAGTGGCCACCCACCTATCCCATTTGGACCCCCACAATTGTCTCTTTCAGCTTTTTCAATTTCCTAAATTGTAGCATAGTTTACTATTTTTAGCATTTTTTCGAGTCCTGAACTTCCGGAGCCGTTTTGAGGCCCTAAACAATGTCTCTTGGGAAATATGGGGGAAACGTGGGTCCACAGACCGATGTTTCCCTTCCCAAAGTGGTAGTTCTCAAATAGATCTTTCTAACAAGCTATCATATGCGTCAAACGGAGATCATATGCCAAAGTTATGACCCCGGGAAATTGATGTACCAATTTACCCAAAACGGGGGCCACAATTTGGCGTTTAATCTTCTAGGGTTAGGTTTTGGAATGTGAAGGGTTTTCCATTTTTTCTCAACAATAAATAGGCCTTCACGCCTCATTGTAACATAGTTCGGAACAGTTCAAAGGCATGTAGCTGCAACATCTCTTCTCAGAGATAAGCTACCATCGCCCTAGCTGGTTTATTTTCAACTGTGTTTGTAAGCATATTTAGGTATTTTCCATTAATGAAATGAAGTATTATTTCCACTGCACCTTTGTGCCTATGGTTATCTCTGTAATTTGTTGCATTCCTATATAAATCCTGATCAGTGGTATCAGAGCAGTCTGCTTTTTCTCTGTTTTTCTTTGCATGTCCCCAACGAGGTCGGGATATAAGGAGTTAGGGCTTGAACTGGTCAAACCTTTACAAGACCAGCCTTGAAAATCCCGACGGCCTCCCATGGTGGATGAGAAGAAAGACGAGGGGGCAGGAGATCCTATCAAAATCTTGCTCTAAGAAGCGCTCGATCAGAAAAGGAACGTGATGATGGATAACTTTGCGCAGATCCTTCAACGGCTACCCAGAGGCGACACATCGGCTTCTAGCAGCTACTCTGGAAATGCCACGCCCTTAAAGGTACAAGTTAATTTTGAAATCCCCATCTTTGAGGGTAAAATAGACGTAGATGCCGTAGATAAATGGTTAAATCTGCTAGAGGGTTATTTTTCTATTCATGAATTTTCAAGTCAGGAAAATATTGTTTTCGCTCTTCTCAAAGCAGCCCCCCACGTCAAGGACTGGTGGGAAACCTACTGCGAACAGAAGGATGAAAGCACAGGCTCACTATTTTCAGCTGCACCCACTTGGGATTCATTCCGAGATGATGTCAAGGAGCAGTACTACCCTGTCAAAAGCTATGAGGACAAATACATAAGATGGACCACACTGCAGCAGGGATGAGACCAAGATGTGCTAGAGTTCACAAACATTTTTAATAACCCTTCGCACACAGTTGGGTATCAAAGATTCTGAGCTACATCTGGTACTCAAATACCGCGGCTGCCTACACAGATACATCCAGGAAGAGATGAAGTTCTTGAACGTCTCCTCACTCGGCACAGCATACCGATACGCTGTCAAAATTGAGCAAAAGTTCAAACAGAAGAAGCGAGACTTTGGATCTGCAAATCCAAAGCCCAAAGGACAAAGCCAAGGCAGGGTGACCCAAGACAACCCGTCGAGGCCGCAAGAAAAGAACAACACCATGAAACCGAAGAAGGAAACAGGAAAGTGGTGTGAGTTCCACAAGAGTCCCACTCATAACACAAGTGAGTGTCGGACCAAGCAGTCATTGGTGGCCGAGTTGAAGGCTTCTGAATCAGATACATGTTCTGACCCTGAGTAAGAACCCGACAAGGGGAATGGCAAAGGGAAGCAGATCATTGATGCGGATCCCAACGCCACTGTTGCTACTGTCAAGATCCAGAAGAATGAGCCCGAAGAGCCAAAGGAGGGGGAACGTCTTTTCCACTCACAGATGTGGGTGAAGGGTTTGCCGCTGCAATTCATTGTCGACAGTGGTAGCCAAAATAACCTCATTTCAGTAGAGGTCGTGAAGCAGTTGGGCCTACTGACTACACCACACCCACAGCCGTACAGTATCGGGTGGCTTCACGAAGGATGAGATCTCAAAGTTCGCCAGTAGTGCCGCCTTCCCTACAGCATCAAGCCCTTCACAGATGAGGTACTGTGTGATGTTACACCCATGGATGTTTTTGATGTACTATTAGGCCAACCATACTTATGGAGGCGACATGTTGTGTATGAGTCAAGGCCTCGCATTGTCATTATTTCTTTGGGTGATTCATTATATAGGATACCGGAGGTAGCCCCACCTACCGCCACCTCTTTGATCACTCCTAAAAAAGCCAGCAAGCTCATCTCCCAGACGAGGAAATTCATCTGTATGGTTCACTCCGAAAGTAAGGGGAAGATCGTTGCTACATCCATGACCCCCGCAAAGGATTCCTCCACGCAGCAGCAGCAACGAAGGGATATGGTCATGACAGAACACAGGAACAACTTCTCCTCACCCACAGGGGTAACACATAAGTTTTAGGTGGGCGAAAAAGTTTGGTTACATCTGCAGAAAGAATGCCTTACAAGAGTCCATCAGAAGCTCCGACCACTCTGAAATGGTCCTTACACTAGTACCAAGGCTACGGGAAACAATGCTTTGAAGCACAACATTCCTCCATTCCTTCACTTGCACCGATTTTTCAATGTGGACTATCGTCGACCATGCTTCCCACCATTTCTGGACACATCAGAGATTGCAGAACAGCTCACCAGTGACCCAGCTCAGCAGAAGCTTCCTCATCTCAGGGAGGAACTCAATGCAATGGGGACCATTTCTTCCTAAGGGGGGAGGAATGATCCATGTGGATGTTGGTGGCCACCCACCTATCCCATTGGACCCCCACAATTGTCTCTTTCAGCTTTTTCAGTTTCCTAAGTTGTAGCATAGTTTACTATTTTTAGCAGGTTTTTGGGTCCTGAACTTCCGGAGTCGTTTTAAGGCCCTAAACGACGTTTTTTCGGAAATCTGGGGGCAACATGGGGCCATGAACCGATATTGCCCTCCCCAAAGTGGTATTTCTCGGACAGATCTTTCTAACGAGCTATCATACGCGTCAAACGGAGAATGTATGCCAAAGTTACAACCCCGGGAAATTGATGTACCAATTTACCCAAAACGAGGCCCACAATTTCGTGTTTCATATTCTAGGGTTAGGTTTTAGAATGTGAAGGGTTTTCCATTGTTTCTCAACAATAAATAGGCCTTCGAGCCTCATTGTAACACAGTTCGAAACAGTTCAGGGCATGTAGCCGCCACATCTCTTCTCAGAGATAAGCTACCATCGCCCTAGCTGGTTTATTTTCAACTCTGTTTGTAAGCATATTTTAGTATTTTCCATTAATGAAATAAAGTATTATTTCCGCTGCAACTTTTTGCATATGGTTATCTCTGTAATTTGTTGTGTTCTTGTTTAAATCCAGATCAGTGGTATCAGAGTAGTCTTCTTTTTCTCTGTTTTTCTTTGCATGTCCCCAACGAGGTCGGAATATAAGGAGTTAGGGCTTGAACTGGTCGAACCTTTTCAAGACCAGCCTCAAAAATCTTGACGGCCTCCCATGGCGGATGAGAAGAAAGAGGAGGGGGCAAGAGATCCCATCAAAATCTTGCTCGAAGAAGCGCTCGAGCGGCAAAGGAACGCGATGATGGACAACTTTGCGCAGATCCTTCAGTGGCTACCCAGAGGCAACACATCGGCTTCCAGCAGCTACTCTAGAAACGCCACGCCCTTTAAGGTACAAGTTAATTTTGAAATCCCCATCTTCGAGGGTAAAATAGACACAGATGTTGTAGATAAATGGTTAAATCTGCTAGAGGGTTATTTTTCTGGTCATGAATTTTCAAGTTGGGAAAAGATTGTTTTCGCTTTTCTCAAAGCAGCGCCCCACGTCAAGGACTGGTGGGAAACCTACTGCGAGCAGAAGGATGAAAGCACAGGCTCACTATTTTCAGCCACACCCACTTGGGATTCATTCTGAGATGCCGTCAAGGAGCAGTACTACCCTGTCAAAAGCTATGAGGACAAATACATCAGATGGACCACACTGCGGCAGGGAAGAGACCAAGATGTGCCAGAGTTCACAAACATTTTTCAAACCCTTTGCGCACAGTTGGGTATCAAAGATTATGAGCGACATCTGGTACTCAAATACCGCGTCTGCCTACACAGATACATCCAGGAAGAGATGGAGTTCTTCAAAATCTCCTCAGTCGGCACAGCATACCGATACGCTGTCAAAATCAAGCAAAAGTTCAAATAGAAGAAGCGAGACTTTAGATTTGCAAATCCGAAGCCCAAAGGACAAAGCCAAGGCGAGGTGACCCAAGACAACTCGTCGAAGCCACAAGAAAAGAACAACACCATGAAACTGAAGAAGGACACAGGAAAGTGGTGTGAGTTCCACAAGAGTCCCACTCATAACACAAGTGAGTGTCGGACCAAGCAGTCATTGGTGGCCGAGTTGAAGGCTTCTGAATCAGATACATGTTCCGATCCTGAGCTAGAATCTGACAAGGGGAATGGCAAAGGGAAGTAGATCATTGATGCGGATTCCAGCGCCACTGTTGCTACTGCTAAGATCCAGAAGAATGAACCCGAAGAGCCAGACGAGGGGGAACATCTTTTACACTCACAGATGTGGGTGAAGGGTTTTCCGCTGCAATTCATTGTCGACAGTGGCAGCCAAAAGAACCTCTATTCAGCAGAGGTCGTGAAGCAGTTGGGCCTACCAACTACACCACACCCACAACCGTACAGTATCGGGTGGCTTCACGAAGGACAAGATCTCAAAGTTCACCAGCAGTGTCGCCTTCCCTACAGCATCAAGCCCTTCAGAGATGAGGTATTATATGATGTTACAACCCTGGATGTTTGTGATGTACTATTAGGCCAGCCATACTTATGGAGGCGACATGTTGTGTATGAGTCAAGGCCTCACGCTATGATTATTTCTTTGGGTGATTCATTATATAGGATACCAGAGGTAGCCCCACCTACCGCCACCTCTTTGATCACTACTAAGAAAGGCAACAAGCTCATCTCCCAGACCAGGAAATTCATCTGTATGGTTCACTCCCAAAGTAAGGGGAAGATCGTTGCTACATCCATGACCCCTGCAAAGGGTTCCTCCATGCAGCAGCAGCAGCAAAGGGATATGGTCATGACAGAACACAGGAACAACTTATCCTCACCCACAGGGGTACCACATAAGTTTCAGGTGGGCGACAAAATTTTGTTACATCTGTAGAAAGAACGCCTTACAAGATCCCATCAGAAGCTCCGACCACTCCGACATAGTCCTTACACTAGTACCAAGGCTACGGAAAACAATGCTCTGAAGCACAACATTCCTCCATTCCTTCACTTGCACCGAGTGTTCAATGTGGACCGTCGTTGACCATGATTCCCACCATTTCTGGACACATCAAAGATTGCACAATAGCTCACCAGTGACCTAGCTCAGCAAAAGCTTCCTCATCTTAGGGAGGAACTCAATGTAATGGGGACCATTGCTTCCTAAGGGGGGAGGAATGATCCATGTGGATGTTGGTGGCCACCCACCTATCCCATTTGGACCCCCACAATTGTCTCTTTCAGCTTTTTAAGTTTCCTAAATTGTAGCATAGTTTAGTGTTTTTAGCAGTTTTTCGAGTCCTGAACTTCCGGAGACGTTTTGAGGCCCTAAACAAAGTTTTTTGGGAAATCTGGGGGCAACATAGGTCCATGGACCGATGTTTCCCTTCCCAAAGAGGTAGCTCTCGGATAGATATTTTTAACTAGCTATCATACGCGTCAAACGGAGATTTTATGCCAAAGTTACGACCTCGGGAAATTGATGTACCAATTTACCCAAAACGGGGCCCACAATTTGGCACTTCATCTTCTAGGGTTAGGTTTTAGAATGTGAAGGGTTTTCCATTGTTTCTCAACAATAAATAGGCCTTCAAGCCTCATTGTAACATAGTTCGAAATAGTTCAGAGGCATGTAGCCGCCACATCTCTTCTCAGAGATAAGCTACCATCGCCCTAGCTGGTTAATTTTCAACTCTGTTGTTAAGCATATTTCGGTATTTTCCATTAATGAAATTAAGTATTATTTCCGTTGCAACTTTGTGCATATGGTTATCTCTGTAATTTGTTGCGTTCCTGTTTAAATATTGATCAGTGGTATTAGAGCAGTCTGCTTTTTCTCTGTTTTTCTTTGCATGGCCCCAACGAGGTCGGGATATAAGGAGTTAGGGCTTGAACTAGTCAAACCTTTGCAAGACGAGCCTTGAAAATCTCGACGGCCTCCCATGGCGGATGAGAAGAAAGACGAGGGGGAAAGAGATCCTATCAAAATCTTCCTCGAAGAAGCGCTCGAGCGGTAAAGGAATGCGATGATGGATAAATTTGCGTAGATCCTTCAGCGGCTACCTAGAGGCGACGCATCAGCTTCCAGCAGCTACTCTGGAAACGCCACGCCCTTTAAGGTACAAGTTAATCTTGAAATCCGCATCTTCGAGGGTAAAATAGATGCAGATGCCGTAGATAAATGGTTAAATCTGCTAGAGGATTATTTTTCTGTTTATGAATTTTCAAGTCTGGAAAAGATTGTTTTCGCTCTTCTCAAAGCAGCCCCCCACGTCAAGCACTGGTGGGAAACCTACTCCGAGCAGAAGGATGAAAGCACAGGCTCACTTTTTTCAGCCCACCTACTTGGGATTCATTCCGAGATGCCGTCAAGGAGCAGTACTACCGTGTCCAAAGCTATGAGGACAAATACATCAGATGGACCACACTGCGGCAGGGACGAGACCAAGATGTGCCAGAGTTCACAAACATTTTTCACACCCTTCGCACACAGTTGGGTATCAAAGATTCTGAGCCACATCTGGTACTCAAATACCACGGCTACGTACACAGATACATCCAGGAAGAGATGGAGTTCTTGAACGTCTCCTCACTTGGAACAACATACCGATATGCTGTCAAAATCGAGAAAAAGTTCAAACAGAAGAAACGATACTTTGGATCTGCAAATCCGAAGACCAAAGGACAAAGCCAAGGCGGGGTGACCTAAGACAACCCGTCGAAGCCGCAAGAAAAGAACAACACCACGAAACCGAAGAAGGACACAGGAAAGTGGTGTGAGTTCCACAAGAGTCCCACTCATAACACAAGTGAGTGTCGGACCAAGCAGTCATTGGTGGCCGAGTTGAAGGCTTCCGAATCAGATACGTTCCGACCCTAAGCCAGAACCCGACAAGGTGAATGGCAAAGGGAAGCAGATCATTGATGCGGATCCCAGCGCCACTGTTGCTACTGCCAAGATCCAGAAGAATGAGCCCGAAGAGCTAGAGGAGGGGGAACGCCTTTTCCACTCACAGATGTGGGTGAAGGGTTTGCCGCTACAATTCATTGTCAAGAGTGGCAGCCAAAATAACCTCATTTCAGTAGAGGTCGTGAAGTAGTTGGGCCTACCAACTACACCATACCCACAGCCGTACAGTATTGGGTGGCTTCACGAAGGATTAGATCTCAAAGTTCGCCAATAGTGCCACCTTTCCTACAGCATCAAGCCCTTCACAGACGAGGTATTGTGTGATGTTACACCCCTGGATGTTTGTGATGTACTATTAGGCCAGCCATACTTATGGAGGCGACATGCGGCGTATGAGTCAAGGCCTCGCGCTGTCATTATTTCTTTGGGTGATTCATTATATAGGATACCGGAGGTAGCCCCACCTACCGCCACCTCTTTGATCACTGCTAAAAAAGGCAGCAAGCTCATCTCCCAAACCAGGACATTCATCTGTATGGTTCACTCCCAAAGTAAGGGGAAGATTGTTGCTACATCCATGAACCCCGCAAAGGGTTCCTCCATGCAGCAACAGCAGAAAAGGGATATGGTCATGACAGAACACAGGAACAACTTCTCCTCACCCACAGGGGTACCACATAAGTTTCAGGTGGGCGACAAAGTTTTGTTACATCTGTAGAAAGAACGCCTTACAAGAGTCCATCAGAAGCTCCGACCACTCCGACATTGTCCTTACTCTAGTACCAAGGCTACGGGAAACAATGCTTTGAAGCACAACATTCCTCCATTCCTTCACTTGCACCGAGTGTTCAATGTGGACCATCATCGACCATGCTTCCCACCATTTCTGGACACATCAGAGATTGTAGAACAGCTCACTAGTGACCCAGCTCAGTAGAAGCTTCCTCATCTCAGGGAGGAACTCAATGCAATGGGGACCATTGCTTCCTAAGGGGGCAGGAATGATCCATGTGGATGTTGGTGGCCACCCACCTATCCCATTTGGACCCCCACAATTGTGTCTTTCAGCTTTTTAAGTTTCCTAAGTTGTAGCATAGTTTACTATTTTTAGCAGTTTTTCGGGTCCTGAACTTCCCGAGCCGTTTTAAGGCCCTAAACGACATTTTTTGGGAAATCTGGTGGCAACATGGATTTGTGGAGCAATGTTTCCCTTTCCAAAAGTGGTAGTTCTCAGATAGATCTTTCTAACGAACTATCGTACACGTCAAACAGAGATCGTATGCCAAAGTTACGACCCCGGGAGATTGATGTACCAATTTACCCAAAATGGGACCCACAATTTGGTGTTTCATCTTCTAGGGTTAGGTTTTGGAATGTGAAGGGTTTTCCATTGTTTCTCAACAATAAATAGGCCTTCGAGCCTCATTGTAACACAGTCTGAAACAGTTCAGAGGCATGTAGCCGCCACATCTCTTCTCAGAGATAAGCTACCATCGCCCTAGCTGGTTTATTTTCAACTCTGTTTGTAAGCATATTTCGTTATTTTCCATTAATGAAATGAAGTATTATTTCCGCTGCACCTTTGTGCATATGGTTAACTCTGTAATTTTTTGCGTTCCTGTTTAAATCCGGATCAGTGGTATTAGAGCAGTCTGCTTTTTCTCTGTTTTTCTTTGCATGTCCCCAACGAGGTCGGGATATAAGGAGTTAGGGCTTGAACTGGTCGAACCTTTGCAAGACTAGCCTCGAAAATCCCGACGGCCTCCCATGGCCGATGAGAAGAAAGATGAGGGGGCAGGAGATCCTATCAAAATCTTGCTTGAAGAAGCACTCGAGCGGCAAAGGAACGCGATGATGGACAACTTTGCACAGATCCTTTAGTGGCTACCCAGACGCGACGCATCGGCTTCCAGCAGCTACTCTGGAAACGCCACGCCCTTTAAGGTACAAGTTAATTTTGAAATCCCAATCTTCGAGGGTAAAATAGACACAAATGCTGTAGATAAATGGTTAAATCTGCTAGAGGGTTATTTTTCTATTCATGAATTTTCAAGTCGGGAAAAGATTGTTTTCGCTCTTCTCAAAGCAGCCCCCCACGTCAAGGACTGGTGGGAAACCTACTAGGAGCAGAAGGATGAAAGCACAGGCTCACTATTTTTAGCCACACCCACTTGGGATTCATTCCGAGATGACGTCAAGGAGCAATACTACCTTGTCAAAAGCTATGAGGACAAATACATCAGATGGACCACACTACAGCAGGGATGAGACCAAGATGTGCCAGAGTTCACAAACATTTTTCACACCCTTCGCACACAGTTGGGTATCAAAGATTCTGAGCTACATCTGGTAATAAAATACCGTGACTGCCTACACAGATACATCCAAGAAGAGATGGAGTTCTTCAACATCTCCTCACTCGGCACAGCATACCGATACGTTGTCAAAATCGAGCAAAAGTTCAAACAAAAGAAGCGAGACTTTGGATCTGCAAATTCGAAGCCCAAAGGACAAAGCTATGGCGGGGTGACCCAAGAAAACCCGTCGAAGCCACAAGAAAATAACAACACCACGAAACCGAAGAAGGACACAGGAAAGTGGTGTGAGTTCCACAAGAGTCCCACTCATAACACAAGTGAGTGTCGGACCAATCGGTTATTGGCATTTGAGTTGAAGGCTTCCAAATCAGATACATGTTCCGACCCTGAGCCAGAACCCGACAAGGCGAATGGCAAAGGGAAGCAGATCATTGATGCAGATCCCACCGCCACATTTGCTACTGCCAAGATCCAGAAGAATGAGCTCGAAGAGCCAGAGGAGGGGGATCACCTTTTCCACTCACAGATGTGGGTGAAGGGTTTGCCGCTACAATTCATTGTCGACAGTGGTAGCCAAAAGAACCTCATTTCAGTAGAGGTCGTGAAGCAGTTGGGCCTACCAACTATACCACACCCACAGCCGTACAGTATCGGGTGGCTTCACGAAGGACGAGATCTCAAAGTTCGCCAGTAGTGCTGCCTTCCCTACAGCATCAAGCCCTTCACAGATGAGGTATTGTGTGAAGTTACACCCCTAGATGTTTGTGATGTACTATTAGGGAAGCCATGCTTATGGAGGCGACATGTTGTGTATGAGTCAAGGCCTCGTGCTGTCATTATTTCTTTGGGTGATTCATTATATAGGATACTGGAGGTAGCCCCACCTACTGCCACCTCTTTGATCACTGCTAAGAAAGGTAGCAAGCTCATCTCCCAGACCAGGAAATTCATCTGTATGGTTCACTCCCAAAGTAAGGGGAAGATCGTTGCTACATCCATGACGCCCGCAAAGGGTTCCTCCACGCAGCAACAACAACAGAGGGATACAGTCATGACAGAACACAGGAACAACTTCTCCTCACCCACAGGGGTACCACACAAGTTTCAGGTGGGCAACAAAGTCTGGTTGCACCGACAGAAAGATCGCCTTACCAGAACCCATCAGAAACTCAGACCACTCTGACATGGTCCTTACACCAGTACCAAGGCTACGGGCAATAATGCTTTGAAGCACAACATTCCTTCATTCCTTCGCTTGCACCGAGTGTTCAATGTGGACTGTCGTCGACCATGCTTCCCACCATTACTGGACACATCAGAGATTGCAAGGCAAGTTCAGCAGATGGAGGAACTCAACGCAATGGGGACCATTGCTTCCTAAGGGGGGAGGAATGATCCAAGTGGATGTTGGTGGTCACCCACCTATCCCATTTGGACCCCCACAATTGTCTCTTTCAGCATTGTCAGTTTCCTTAATTGTAGCACAACTTACTCTATTTTTAGCAGTTTTTTCGGGTCCTGAACTTTCGGAGCCGTTTTGAGGCCCTAAATGATGTTTTTGGGGAAATCTGGGGGAAACATGGGTCCACGAACCGATGTTTCCCTTCCCGAAGTGGTATTTTTTGAATAGATCTTTCTAACGAGCTATCATACGTGTCAAACAGAGATCGTATGCCAAAGTTACGACCCCGGGAAATTGATGTACCAATTTACCCAAAACGGGGCCCACAATTTGGCGTTTCATCTTCTAGGGTTAGGTTTCGAGATGTGAAGAGTTTTCCATTGTTTCTCAAAAATAAACAGGCCTTCGCGCCTCATTGTAACACAGTTCGGAATAGTTCAGAGGCATGTAGCCGCACATCTCTTCTCAGAGATAAGCTACCATCACCCTAGCTGGTTTATTTCCAATTCTGGTTGTAAGCATATTTTGGTATTTTCCATTAATGAAATGAAGCATTATTCCCGCTGCATCTTTGTGTATATGGTTATCTCTGTATTTTATTGCGTTCCTGTTTAAATCCAGATTAGACTAGGCTTTTGTTGTACAAGCACAAACTCAATAACATAGGAGACCATAGACTTCCTAAGCTAGCTTTAAATTCTAGCCAAAACCACCTAAGGCTCAACCGAGGTTGGTATAAAGACACCAGGACTTGGTTAAACCATTGAGAGATCAACGAGAATGTTGCATTGCAAAACATTAATAACATTAAAAATATTGTTACTTCTAAGTTCAAAGAAAAAATGTGGTGTGAGAAAG
>APFE031185689.1:26432-47319 GCA_000404065.3 Pinus taeda
ATTGTGTGATGTTACACCTCTGGATGTTTGTGATGTATTATTAGGCCAACCATACTTGTGGAGGCGACATGCTATGTACGAGTCAAGGCCTTGCTGTCATTATTTCTTTGAATAATTCATTATACAGGATACTGGAGCTAGCCCCACCTACCGCCACCTCTTTGATCACCGCTAAGAAAGGCATCAGGCTCATATTACAGACTAGGAAATTTATTTTCTGTCTGGTTCGCTCCCAAAGTAAGGTGAAGATCGTTGCTACATCCATGACCCCCGCAAAGGGTTCCTCCACGCAACAGTAGCAACAAAGGGATACGGTCATGATAGAACACATGAACAACTTCTCCTCGCCCACAGGGGTACCACATAAGTTTCAGGTGGGCGACAAAGTTTGGTTACATCTACAGAAAGAATGCCTTACAAGAGCCCATCAAAAGCTCCGACCACTCCGACATGGTCCTTACACTAGTAACAAGGCTACGGGCAAGAATGCTTTGAAGCACAACATTCCTCCATTCCTTCACTTGCACCGAGTGTTCAATGTGGACCGTTGTTGACCATGCTTCCCACCATTCTGGACACATCAGAGATTACAGAATAGCTCACCAGTGACCCAGCTCAGTAGAAGCTTTCTCATCTCAGGGAGGAACTCAACGCAATGGGGACCATTACTTCCTAAGGAGGGAGGAATGATCCATGTGGATGTTGGTGGCCACCCACCTATCCTATTTGGACCCCCACAATTGTCTCTTTCAGCTTTTTCATTTTCCTAAGTTGTAGCATAGTTTACTATTTTTAGCAGTTTTTCGAGTCCTGAACTTGCGGAGCCGTTTTGAGCCCCTAAACGAAGTTTTTCGGGAAATCTGGGGACAACTTGGGTCCATGGACCGATGTTTCCCTTCCCAAAGTGGTAGTTCTCGGATAGATATTTTTAACGAGCTGTCATACGCGTCAAACAAAGATCGTATGCCAAAGTTACGACCTCGGGAAATTGATGTACCAATTTACCCAAAACGAGGCCCACAATTTGGCGTTTCATCTTCTAGGGTTATGTTTTGGAATGTGAAGGGTTTTCCATTGTTTCTCAACAATAAATAGGCCTTCGAGCCTCATTGTAACATAGTTTGGAACAATTCAGAGGCATGTAGCCACCACATCTCTTCTCAGAGATAAGCTACCATCGCCCTTGCTGGTTTATTTTCAACTCTATTTGTAAGCATATTTCGGTATTTTCCATTAATGAAATGAAGTACTGTTTCCGCTGCACCTTTGTGCATATGGTTATCTCTATAATTTGTTGTGTTCCTGTTTAAATCCGGATCAGTGGTATCAGAGTAGTCTGCTTTTTCTCTGTTTTTCTTTGCATGTCCCCAACGAGGTCGGGATATAAGGAGTTAGGGCTTGAACTAGTCGAACCTTTGCAAGACCAGCCTCGAACATCCCGACGACCTCCCATGGTGGATGAGATGAAAGATGAGGGGGCAAGAGATCCTATCAAAATCTTGCTCGAAGAGGCGCTCGAGCGGCAAAGGAACGCGATCATGGATAAGTTTGCACAGATCCTTCAGCGGCTACCTAGAGGCGGCATCGGCTTCTAGCAACTACTCTGGAAACGCCATGCCCTTTAAGGTACAAGTTAATTTTGAAATCTGCACCTTCAAGGGTAAAATAGACGCAGATGCCGTAGATAAATGGTTAAATCTACCAGAGGATTATTTTTTTGTTCATGAATTTCAAGTCAGGAAAAGATTGTTTTCGCTCTTCTCAAAGCAACCCCCCACGTCAAGGACTGGTGGGAAACCTACTGCGAGCAGAAGGATGAAAGCACAGGCTCACTATTTTCAGCCCACCCACTTGGGATTCATTCCGAGATGTCGTCAAGGAGCAGTACTACCCTGTCAAAAGCTATGAGGACAAATACATCAGATGGACCACACTGCGGCAGGGACGAGACAAAGATGTGCCAGAGTTCACAAACATTTTTCACACCCTTCACACACAGTTGGGTATCAAAGATTCTGAGCTACATCTGGTACTCAAATACCACGGCTGCATACACAGATACATCTAGGAAGAGATGGAATTCTTGAACATCTCCTCACTGGGCACATCATACCGATACGCTATCAAAATCTCGGAAAAGTTCAAACAAAAGAAGCGAGACTTTGGATCTGCAAATCTAAAGCCCAAAGGACAAAGCCAAGGCGGGGTGACCCAAGACAACCTGTCGAAGCCGCAAGAAAAGAACAACACCACGAAACCGAAGGACACAGGAAAGTGGTGTGAGTTCCACAAGAGTCCCACTCATAACACAAGTGAGTGTCGGACCAAGCAGTCATTGGTGTCCGAGTTGAACACTTCCGAATCAGATACATGTTCCGACCTTGAGCCATAACCCGATAAGGGGAATGGCAAAGGGAAGTAGATCATTGATGTGGATCCCAGCATCACTGTTGCTACTGCCAAGATCCAGAAGAATGAGCCTGAAGAGCCAGAGGAGGGGGAACATCTTTTCCACTCACAGATGTGGGTGAATGGTTTGCCGCTGCAATTAATTGTCGACAGTGGCAGCCAAAAGAACCTCATTTCAGCAGAGGTCGTGAAGCAGTTGGGCCTACCGACTACACCACACTCACAGCCGTACAGTATCAGGTGGCTTCACGAAGGAAGAGATCTCAAAGTTCACCAGCAGTGCCACCTTCCCTACAGCATCAAGCCCTTCATAGATGAGGTATTGTGTGATGTTACACGCCTAGATGTTTGTGATGTACTATTAGGCTAGCCATACTTATGGAGGCGACATACTGTGCATGAGTCAAGGCCTCGCGCTGTCATTATTTCTTTGGGTGATTCATTATATAGGATACTGGATGTAGCCCCACCTACCACCACCTCTTTGATCACTGCTAAGAAAGGCAACAAGCTCATCTCCCAGACCAGGAAATTCATCTGTATGGTTCACTCCCAAAGTAAGGGGAAGATCATTGCTACATCCATGAACCCTGCAAAGGGTTCCTCCACGCAGCAGCAACAGCAAAGGGATATAGTCATGAAAGAACACAGGAACAACTTCTCCTCACCCACAGGGGTACCACATAAATTTCAAGTGGGCGACAAAGTTTGGTTACATCTGCAGAAAGAACACCTTACAAGAGCCCATCAGAAGCTCCGACCACTCCGACATGGTCCTTACACTAATACCAAGGCTACGGGCAACAATGATTTGAAGCACAACATTCCTCCATTCCTTCACTTGCACCGAGTGTTCAATGTGGACCGTCGGCGACCATGCTTCCCACCATTTCTGGACACATCAGAGATTGCAGAACAGCTCACCAGTGACCCAGCTCAGCAGATGCTTCCTCATCTCAGGGAGGAACTCAACGCAATGGGGACCATTACTTCCTAAGGGGGGAGGAATGATCCATGTGGATGTTGGTGGCCACCCACCTGTCCCACTTGGACCCCCACAATTGTCTCTTTCAGCTTTTTCAATTTCCTAAATTGTAGCATAGTTTACTATTTTTAGCAGTTTTTCGGGTCCTGAACTTCCGGAGTCGTTTTGAGCCCCTAAGCGATGTTTTTTGGGAAATCTGGGGGCAACATGAGTCCATGGACTGATTTTTCCCTTCCCAAAGTGGTAGTTCTTGGATAGATCTTTCTAACGAGCTATCATACACGTCAAACAAAGATCGTATGCCAAAGTTACAACCCCGGGAAATTGATGTACCAATTTACCCAAAACGGGGCCCACAATTTGGCGTTTAATCTTCTAGGGTTAGGTTTTGGAATGTGAAGGGTTTTCCATCTCAACAATAAATAGGCCTTTGAGCCTCATTGTAACACAGTTCGGAATAGTTTAGAGGCATGTAGCCGCCACATCTCTTCTCAGAGATAAGCTACCATCGCCCTAGCTGGTTTATTTTCAACTCTGTTTGTAAGCATATTTCGGTATTTTCCATTAATGAAATGAAGTATTATTTCTGTTGCACCTTTGTGTATATCGTTATCTCTGTAATTTGTTGCGTTCCTGTTTAAATCCGGATCATTATGGGTAGCTGAAAATGGGTTAAAAGGTTGTGGCTAGGGTACTGAAGTTATCAAACGAAGCTCTAGGCAATTCGATATACCATTTTGCTGCTGGACCAGTTAAGATTCGTTGAAAAAGGTGAAGCCTGATCGAATCATCATTGGGAGTGCTTGATGAATGCCACAGATGAAAGTTCATCACATGATTCGATGGGTCTTCACCTGGATTTCCATTAAATTTAGGAATATCTGACGGAGGTTTATGAGGAATCTCCGACCACCAAGGGGCATAAGCAATTGGATCATTCGTCAGCCGGTTTAGATCTAGTAATTCTAGAGGTTCTACAAAGGGAAACTATTGATTCAGGTTAGTCGAAGCATACCGAGGATAAGATGGAATCACCTGACCAGTGGGTCTTTGCATACCAACATAATGCATTTGATGTTGGTAACTTTGGTAAGGTTGATGGGCATAACCATTATGATATGGTTGATACGGCTGCCAATTACTTGCAAATACTTGTTGCTCATATCCTTGGTAAGCCTGTTGGAATTGCAGTTGTTGGTATCGCACCAGCCATGGTTGTGAAGTCATGGGCTGTTGTCCAATACTGACTGTTTGACCATGATGGGTGTTGGTGTTCCCCGTTTGAACCTGTGCCATTCCACTAGTTGGTGATTGCAGTTGTGTCGTAGGTACAAGAGTTTGTTGCATTACATCCTGCGAAACTTGAGGTTGGCATACAACTGGTGACACTTGTACTTATGATACTGCCACAATAGCTGGTGTAGTGGGGATATTTGTCATAGGTAAACTTTGTTGTATTGAGCATACAACTCTTGGTTGTTGAGATAGGATTGGCACCCAACTGCTAGTCGTGATTCCAACATAACCCAAATTGTGTTGTGAATTCACGCATGGTTGTCCTTCCGAGGAAGGCAATGAAAGGGTATATGGCCCTCCATACGACACTAATCCAATACTCAAAGGAATGATTTGACTTTGGGGATCAGTTTGCCCAAATTGACCTTGTGAAGGATCAATTTATTGAGATTCAACGTAAGAGATTCCAGATATGATTCCGGACGAACAAACGGGAACAGTCCATATTGTTGAAATATCCCCTGGATAGACTCCGTCCTGCGATTGAAAGCTGGTTGGGACAGACGGCATGCCAATGAACATTGTAAGAGTAGCAGAAGGAGCTTCTACTGTTGCTATGTCGGGTAACACAATCCTTGATGTTGACGATTGTTCAGACATATTAAGCCTATCCAAAAGATTCCTCAGTGATTCTTCAGGAACTTTCAATGGCGGGTGAATATCTTCTGATGAAGAAGGATACAGGGTGATCCCAGCTCCATGTTGCGTTGGAGTGCTAGATGGAGGATCTTCCACAATCTCTTCTATGGCAATCAATCCAGGAGGAAGAGGCAGATCGTCAGGTCCGTAAAATATTTCTGGTGCCGAAGAAGATATAAGTTCTGCAGCAACAGACGGTTGGGGAGTAACACCTTCCGAATCAACTGTAGATGGAGCCAGTTCAGGAATAGAAGTGTTTACCGTCACACTAGGATCAGTGGTAATATTCTTTTGTTGTTGCGAAATTTCTTCTGTAGAGGCAGGGATACCATAAATGTTCGGAGTAGCCGGAGTCTCTGAGGATGTTGGAGTGCTTGCTCCAACCAACCTAGGGGACTTGGATCCGGTCAAACGAGTTTGCTTCGTCTGGAATGGTTTCGCTTCCAGAGTCAATGACAGTTGACTCGTAAGTCTTCGCAAATGATGGGATTTTGATTGAATTTCTTCCACGATTGAGGAATACTTGATCAACTCAAAATAAAAGGGAAAAATGTTTTTCGAATTAAATGAATTTTAGATTCTTTGACACAACTTGTTTTTCAATTTTAAAGAGTCGAGAAAAAGCAAAAGATGACTCTAGTCACCTTCGATTTTTATTGAGCCTAAAGTGACAAGTGCTCAGAGGACCTTTTCCTTTAAGGAGTTTGAAAAGGAGAAAAATTGACTTCTCTGGAGATCTAGGAAGAGAGGATTACGAAACCAATTGCAAAACTACAGAATACTTTTTACGGTACAGCAGTCAATCTTCTCGAATGCTATGTTCAGTGCATTGTGATCGATAGGGCGATAGACACGGCTTCCTAAGGATAAAGGATGCAGCCTGTTGTGATCTCCCAAAATATACTTGACGGTATGTGGGAGCACAAGTCTGTATTGGCACTTGCCGTCTCAGAGTGGAGGAATCACCCAACCAACAGTGAAAGCAACAGTTACCAGGTTTTACAACGCCAGAATACGTCTCTAGCCTAGACCTCTAGATGTTGTGCGTTAGGTTCCAAAGCTTTGTTAGATTCATTAAATTATTTTAAGTTGATCTTGCTTAAAAAAATTTCCTTTCAGGTTAACCACGTGATTTGTATATAATTCCTAAAATGCAATCTAAGATGATAAACAAACGTTTAATCTTCTTTTGGCAATGAAAATCCTAGCTACTAAGGAAAGAAAGTTAAGAATCTTTCAGCAAAGAGCACAAAGCACACACTAAATGAACTATCCTAAATCAAACCAAGCAGTCAAAATGAAAATGCACATGCATGTATTTATTTTCATCCTTCTTAATGTATGAATGATGATAAGAAAGCTATGTGCAAATATGAATTATTTTCAAAGTGACAATACTCAACAAATTTCTTTTTCAAAATGAAGTGAAGGTAAGAGAGACACTTTGCGATTTCGAAATGAAAATTGCTTTTCGACACTTTAAAAACTATTAATTCAAATCATGTGCAATAGTAACTATATAATCGACTACCAAGAACAATGGGATTGTCTTCTAAAACTAAAAACGGCAGCTACGACACTTTCAGATCCAGAAACGACAGTTCAACTATGCTATTTTTTTGCAAAAGAGAACTGAAAATGGCACACAATACATAAAAACACTTACAGTTCTTTGCACTATGGAGGCAGAATAATGTAAGAGAAGGGGTTTTTCACAGAGATACACTGACTATAGATAGATAAACTCCTGAATATGACTAAAAACAGTGAGGAAAAACCAAAGTCTGAAGGTAAAGTTAACCTTCCCTGACCATCGCACCTGTCACACTATGAATTTAGTATGCAGCGCACCTACTGCACTCGGGAAGTGTGATGCATACAGTCTGCCTTGAAGGAAGGGTGTGATGGTACCAGTGCGAGACTTTAAACAAGTTTTTACTCACAATTTGCAATTTAGTTCAGGGATTTAGGCCAAGTAAGTAATGTTCAGTATATGTAAAACACAAGGGTGATCTAAAGAGGTTACTAGAGCCACCACTTAGGGAAATTAGATTTTTTGCAGATCGATTGTTTAATTCATAAACAAAACCTGGAGATAGACTGAAGCAACATTGATCTACTTTGCATCTGTATAAAAAATGAAGTTCGAAGGCTATTTGGCTTGGCTTCAGGCTCTGTCTGTAAATTTATAAAAGAAACAAAGATAGATAGGCTAACAAACCATCTAGTCGCTCCCCAGTGGAGTCACCATTTTGTTACCAGGAATAGTGTCCACTCGGATGCTGCTATTCCCACTAAGACTGGTAGCTATCTTAGAAACAAACAAGTAAAGTCTACTTTCGCTTTCCTTTATGAAAATAGATAGGAGTGGAACAAGGAGACCAACCTAGTCTTGCGCTTAATTTCCTCTCCTTCCTGATAGAGCTTTGCCGCTTCTTCTTCATTTGCCCAACTTCAAAGAGCACCTAGGAATCACAAAAACATACTACTATCGAAGAACAAAGATCTATATTCATAAATAACACAGGACCAGATGTGTGTTAACCATACAACTGCATATATAAGTAACATACAAGAATATGGAGGAAAACTTGAATAGCTTTATTAAGATAAAAAGTAGCAAGAGGATTACAACCATATGTTCTGACCCAGCATCATCCTCCAACTAGAAAGCCCTTCTTCACCTCAAGTAAATCTTAGATCACCCAACACTATAAATATACACCAGAAAACCAATAGCACTTCTCTATAAGATACAAAATTCCAGCCCCTAACCTCTGGATCTCTAGGATGAGAGATCCATATATAGATTTTTGCAAAGGTGTGAGTCAGCTAGGTTTTTTATTCGTTCCCTCACTTTGATAGTTCTTGGTTCCACTTGGAGATTTAATTTATCTCTTACTCATCCTTGAGCGAATTCTGAGAGGCGAGTATCATATGAGAAGTTTCTAGCAGATTCCTTGATCATCCACATAGTAAACTGTCTCCGCCACTTGTCTATTCTCGTCCATCGCACCCTGTAGAAGGACCTTTTAGTATGCATCGCACCTCTTATGTGTATTAGGTCCGATGCATCGCACCCTCTGCATTGGGCATTCAGTATGGTCCAGTTTTGCCCATTTCTAAGCAGTTTTTAGTGGAGAACTTCTGGGAGATTATGTAATCAGCCGACCTTGTTCCTTTAGGTAGTGAAGCAACACTTTTAGGGACTTAGGAGCCGTTAGTTTATGGACATTTATGATTAGGGTTGCAGTGCCCAAAAATGTCTATAACAGGGGGGGGGATTTAAACTTAGGATAAGGGTTTTTAGTGGGTTTTTAGGCAAAATAGGGAAATTAATAAGGGGAAAGTGGTTTCCTTAAAGGGGAATAGGTTTCACACTAAGGAAAAGGGGTTTTGGGTAGGGGAATGAGTTTGCAGGGTAAATTGCTAGGGAAATGTGTGAAACCAAGGGGTAAGGGTGAAAATGAAGGGAAATGGGTATTTTCTTAGGACATGATGGGATAATGGGGAAATTTGTAAGTATGTAGTGGGGGTTGAAATGGAATGAGAGGAAGTTAGCTAAATTAGCTTGCGAACATCCTTTCACTTTCATAACTGCTCCTTTTTATAGACATTTTTGGGCACTTCAACCCCAATCATAAATGTCCATAAATTGAGGGATCCTAAGTCCCTAAAAGTGTTGTTTCACTGCCTAAAGGAACAAGGTCAACTGATTACATCATCTCAACTAAAAACTACTCATAAATGGTCAAAACTATGTTGGGTGTGGAGCCTGATTATCTTCTATATTCAAAAGTACCGCCACATTGGACCCCAGTTCAAAATGGGGGCAGCAACACCGCCCGTAAAATATTCGCTGCAGGGGGGGTCCAGGGGGGGCGGGGGGTTTCGGGGCAGCGCCCCCGAAGCTAAAACAGCTGTAAAATTGCCTTGTAAAAGTATAGTATTTTCTTAGTCAATCTGGGCCGTTCATTAGGCAGATGATCTGACGGTAGAACTTATGTTTATTTAAGGTTTTTTGCCCTAGAAGGCAACCCTCTCTTTGTATGAGGGCGTTGTATTTGAGGCTGTGAGATAGATGTGTATTCAATGTGAGCGAGAAACAGAGAGGTGAGACTGTGAGAGAAGACAGAGGATATTACAGCGGATTTGTTGTAGGTTGTGTGTCTCTTCATTTTGTTGGATAATAGAAAGGAAGGACTGGCTGTTCGGGGTGGACGTAGCCCAAAATGGGTGAACCACGTATATCTGTGTCTCTCTTGTTTTGTGCGTTTTCTGTTTTTATATTTCTGCATTATTTCATGTGTTCCATTGCTCCATAATATATAATTTTCTAACAAACTAGACCATATTGAAAATCCAGTGTAGAGGGTGCACTGCATATCACCTTCCTACTGTACAAGGTTTGATGCATACTGAATTACTCCTCTGTAGGGTGCGATGGTCGGGAATGGAAAAATGGCAGGGACAAAATGCGAGGTGGAAGATCAAGGAATCTTCTAGAAGCTTCCCCTCTGACACTTGCCTCTCTGCTTTCGACCAGGGATGAGAAATAGATCATCATTCTCCAAGTGGAAGCAAGAACTATCAGAGAGAGGACACTAATCAAGACCCCAGAAGATGACTCACCTCCCTATAATCATCTATATATGGATCCCTCATCACAGAGATCCTGGTGCTGGAATTTTGTATCTTATAGAGAAGTGCTATTGGTTTTCTGGTCTACATTCATAGCGTTGGGTGATCTAAGCTTTACTTGAGGTGAAGAAGGGCTTTCTAGCTGGAGGATGATGCTGGGTCAGAACATATGGTTGTAATCCTCTTGCTACTTTTCATCTTAATAAATCTATTCAAGTTTTCCTCCATATTCTTGTATTTTTACTTATATATGCATTTGTATGGTTAACACACATCTGGTCCTGTGTTATTTATGAATATAGATCTTTGTTCTTCGATATTAGTATGTTGCTGTGATTCCACAGGTGCTCTTTGAAGCTGGGCAGATGAAGAAGAAGCGGAAAAGCTCTATCAGGAAGGAGAGGAAATCAAGTGCAAGACTAAGATTGGTCTCCTTTGTTCCACTCCTATCTATTTTTGTAAAGAAAAGCGAAAATAAACTTTACTTGTTTGTTTCTAAGATAGCTACCAGTATTAGTGGGAATAGCAGCATCCCAGTGGACACTATTCCCAATAACACTCATGCACAATGAAACATATGATTAAGCATGATAAATGTGCTTATGCTTCAATCAACCTTATACTTCTGCAACCTTTATTCTACTTACCCTTTACGTACCCTAACATTTTTTTCTTCACTTTATTGGGTGCATTCAAGCCAACAGACCCTTTCTTTCCTTTTTCTTTTGAAAAGTAAACTATCTAATTCTAAACTTATATCTTCCAATGGATCATATTAAGCTTATGAGCACATTTTATTTCTCTACCTAACTGTTGATTTGCCAAGATTAAACAGTTTGGCTAGATCTTTATTATCTATCTATAAACATGAAATTTAAATCATGAAGTAGTCAAGATTAAACAGTTTGAATGTCATGGGTTGTGACATTTATGACAAGATGCACACAACCATTATTTTGCACAATAAAGTAAAAAGTAGTGGCACTTGGAGTTGCACACTTTCATGATTTGTTTTTGTTTGGGGTTCATATATTTTCATTTTTTTTTTATCTTTTCTTATTCTTTTTGTCCTTTGATATTTCTTTTAGGACATACCCTATTTACATTTTTTCATTTTTAATATGGAAAACATTTGCAGAAAAGCAAAGGTATGTACAATATTACAAGACTAACCACAACCAATTCAAAATTATGAATCCTATTATTATAGGACCCTAACACATGGTAAAGGAAATCTATACCTGATAATAATCTTGTTTATGGCTCTGGAATCTGTACACATATGCCATTCACCACCTTTCTTTAGACTGAATACTGTTGGTACAACATATGGACTAAGATTCTCTCTGATTAATCGCTTATCCATCAGTTCTTGCACTTGTTTTCTAACTTCTACATTTTCTCGAGGAGTTAATCTGTATGCTGCTTGGAAAACTTGCTCCAGGTATTAGATCAATATGATGGCTAATACTCCTAATTTGTGGCAATGCATTTGGTAGCTCATCCACAATAATATCAGCACAATCATTCAACAAAGTTTTGATCTCTTCAGGTAAATCATCTAAGTTTGAGGAAGTTAAAATTACCTTAGGTCTTCTTATGACAGCAAAATGCATCTGTTCATCCTTCTTGACTTCTTGCAGCAATTCTTTCCCACTATCAGCATAACACTATTTCCATACGCTTCTTTGCCTACTTCATCCTTCAATGGAAATAGTGTGTGTTTATTTCCATCCTTCTCCAAAGTGTAAGTATTTCTCCTCCCATCTTGAATAGCTTTCTGATCAAACTGCGAAGGTATTCCCAACAATACATGGCATACATCCATTGGCATTCCATCACACAATATCACATCCTCATAAGTACCAATATGTAGCTCTACCTTGCATTGTTTTGTCGCAACAAGCTAATGTCCTTTTTACAACCATGATACTTTGTAAGGAGTAGGGTGTACTGTTTTCACTAGTCCTAACTTGTCCACCATTTCTGTAGAAACAAGGTTATCAGTGCTTCCACTGTCAATTATCACTTTACAATGTTTTCCTTTGGATTTGCATGTAGTTCTAAATAAACACTTTCTCTGAGTTGGTTCTCCTGTCTTTTTCTCTGCCTGAAGCAATACCCTTTTCAACAACAAGGATTCTCCTTCTTCAGGTGATTCTTCCTTGTTTTCAATTTGAGGTTTTTCTTCCCTTTCCTCAGTCACATTCACATTCCTCTAATTTGTTGCTTTATTATGAGAGCAGTCCCTTGATCCATGTCCCCATTCTCCACATTTATAATACTGAATTTCTCTTCAACGACCTCTTCCTCTGGGTGCAAATATTCCTCTACTAAAGTCTCCTCTCTGTGGTGGTCTACTACTTGAACTTCCTACTTCACCCTAAGGGTGTTGAAACCTTGATCTGGTAGTTCCTCTACCTCTTGTTGAACTCTTCCCTCTATTCCTTTGATTTTGATTCCTCAACATCTTCTCTTCTACCTTCAAAGCTACCTGATATGCATCTTCAATTGTCTTCAAACACAGCAAGTTGATTTCATCCTGCATGTCATATCTCAAGCCATTGATGTACCTGGCTACCTTTTCTACATTATCCTCTTCATGTCCTACTCTGATACTCATCTTGTAAAACTCTTTTGTGTATTCTTTAACAGTCATCCCTTTTTGTCTCAAATTCTGTAGTTGTCTGAAAAGGTTTAACTCATAATCTTTTGGCATAAACTTGGCTTTCAATTTACTTACCATTTTATCCCGTTGTTTGATCTTGGACTTCCCTTTTCTTTCTGTGGATGTTTGTAGTTCATCCCACCAGATAGCTACATGACCCTTCAATATGGTAACCGAAAATTTCACCTTGTTTTTGTCATCAACCTCCTCCTGATAGTAAAAATACTTATCCAATGAACTGATGCAGTCCATCAACTCCTCTACATTGAGATTCCTATCTTCCAAAGGTATTTCCATATTTGGTATTCCTCTTGCTTTGGCCAACACCTTGAGAACTTTGGCAACTTCACTTTCATCCACTTCTTCTTCCTCAGAAGATTCCTCTATCACACTGGGATCTCCTTCATCAATTGCTCTCCTCTAAGCAGTCTCCATTGTCTCCATCCTTGTATGCAGACTCCAAACCTCATCTAACAGAATTGCATTCGCTACAAGTCTCCCCTGACCTATGCCAGCTCCTCTCCTCAATGGCAAGTTTGCTGTAGAAAAACTTAATCTCTGGGCTCTAATAACAATATGACATAGGTTGTTGATGAAATTGGGGTGGTAGTATTTAATTAGACTAATGGCTAACTTTATAGCCAATCAGCTGCGCACAAACAGGTTTTGTATGTGTGTTTTCCTTCTAAGGGTCCCTCTTATCCTGACCAATCACCACCAGTCCCACCTTGACTTTTCCACAGACCGAGCACTTCAATCTGCAACTTCGATCTCACTTCCCCAGATCCAATGGATATCGCATCGTCCGCTCACAAACTAGTCGGACAATCTCCACCGTCGAAGTGACCCATCCAATCGAATGGCTATCGCACAATCTTGCGCAAATTTTTGCACTGTCAATATCAAATCGGGAGCGTGCGAGAAAACTTGTTTTCCTCAGATACATGTCGACCACTAAATTTAATATTGCGGACTTAGAACAATACTAGTTACCTCTTCTTAAGCGTGCGAGATACCATTTACCACTTGGGAATATTGACCACATGCTTAATACATAACTTTAATAAAGGCACTTAAGGAAGGGTTTAGCGCTTAACACCTAATTGATTGTGATTTATGAATAAAGTGTTATAAACAGAGAATATACCCGATTAAGTCTAGAACATTGATACACAGATATGCATGAAATTTTGCACCAAGATTAACACGTAACACCACACTTAATCCTTTATTCAATAACATGTAAATTACAGAGTCTTGGCCCTCTCAGCTCGATTACAACAGTTTTTCTGACCTCTGTCTAATCTCAAACCCTATCTCTGTCACTCAAACTCTCACTTAGACGCTCTATTCTCAATCATCTCATCTCTTTGTCATTACGTTCTTTTTTCTTTTATGAATCAATCCTATCCTAACTGCATTGACAACTCGATCCCTATTTTTATCAGTCTAACAATCAAATCCCTATTTCCAAGCTCTGAGACACACCTATACTAACAACTTATCTCTTAGTCTAAAAATAATACAATATTCTAATTATTATAATAATTGAGATAAATATTAATTCAAGAGATCCAACCCTCTCTACTAAAACTAATTTTGACCACTCAGGTCAATGAAATTCATCTCTTGTTCACCACTACATGTGAACATACAATCACATTACTAGCTAAGTTCGGATGCTACTGCATCATATTATAACCGAACCACTAGGAGGAAGAGGTATTCCATTCTTTCGAGAGCATTGTGTTCCATAGTTGAGCAAATATAGCCATGAGAGATAGGAGGTAGAAAACACAGAGAGGATTTGTGCATTGTAGCAGCCCATGGGCCACAAACATTACTTCTTTGTATCTCCAGACATATTTCCAAACAGAGAAAGAGAGCAAAGCGGCCTCACCTTCCAATTGGGTTTTCTCCCGAAATGGTTTCCCAGAGAGCATATCTTGTGTATTATGTGTGTGTGAGTTTATTTTTTCGCTCACTACTTTTCTACTTGATTTACTTTTCCATGCATGCACTAATTACAGTTAATTTTATAGATCTAGAAATTAAATGAAATGACAATAGTGTAGAATCTCATATTTTTAATATAATATTATCATGTCTGTTGTGACGAACTGTCCAGTGGAATATCCACGACAATTTATGGGTCATTTGGAATCAGAGCGGGTTTGTTTGGATATTTTATGGAGATTGAAGGGATCTACATTGGCAAGGCAGAAAATCGTAAAACCCTAATCATTAGCGATGAATATGTAAACAGACATCGTGATCCTGCAGAGATGAGGTTTTCGTGGCTTGAAGAAAAAGTTGCAGATAAAAACTACAATGTAAACCTCCTCATGAAGGCCCTAAGAAATAAGCTGGGAATATTTGGAGAAGAAGGGGATTCAAATGTAGTGGAAGAATCAGAAGGGGGATTAGGAAGATGCAGATAACCATCCCAAGAAAAAACCTAGAAAGGATCAACCCAGTTCGAGTGTTGTGAACCAATGCCTGTTTAAAGTGGAAGAAAAATTTGATTTCAAGCCATACCACAGTGAGATCAACGCTCTGAAGCTAGGCCACTGGTTGCAGCAACTGAAACTTCATTTCAGTGTCCATGAGATTGAGGAAGGGAACTATCATAGCACCATTTACCACCCTTGGTATATTTGATTCTCTATGATATGACCTAGGAAAACCCTTCCCTACCAGACTTTGTCCACTTTCTAGAAAACAATGTTTTAAATCCCATATGTGATTATGCCCTATCGAAAGCATGTGTACACACGTGTCAGCCTATACCAAACACACATATATTTGTTAAAACATTAAAAATATATATAATCTCCCTTAATTTGGGCAGGTTTACATGCTTGACATGATACCCACCAACTATAGCTCGTGGCCCAACTGTTTCCAAACTGAAAAAACTAATTTGGAGAAGTATAAATACATCTCCATGGGAAGGTATAAGGGAAGAGAAAAGATTAGATATTGATATTATAGTTAATTACATCCCTGATCAAGTCTCAAGATATCTGTATGCCTTCTGCACTCCTAAGTCATAAGAAACCCTTGTTTCCTTCTTGAGATGTTCATCATACCTTCATGACATCCTTGTGTATACTTATGGAGGAGGATTGTTGAGGCCTCGGCATGACGGATCCGGAGGGTAGTTTCGCTTAGAGCCGACAGATGACTCATGTTGTAGTTATTTTGTATTTTATTTAGCTTACATTAATAAAGACGTGTTGTCTTGTTCCTGATGATTATGGTCTTGATGCATTAATTTATGTTATGATTTGCTTATAAAATCTCATGTTAATGCTTATTTTCTTACAGGCTTATATGATCTAACCTTGATATCATGAACATGCTTTCAATTATTTTTGGTATATATGATTTTCCTTGAATGAATTGCAGGCCTTAAAGCACAAGGAAGAAGCACAGGGTTTGAACCATACGGGAAAGACCTCAAACGTAGGACCTACAGGTAGACCTTTTGTACGAGGTTTAATTGTTTAAGTATTAGGATTGCTTGTTTGTGTGTCTCTTTATGTTGTATTTCCTCTGCTCTGTTGGGGTTCTCAATCCAAGACCCTAGGGTGATTCTACCCATAATAGAATTGACGACTCCGTCGGGGCAAAGCATTCTCGTTTTCCTAGATTGGGTTTTTTCTTCTTGATCAGGGCCTACTTGCTTGATTTCTTTCTTTTACAGTGTCCGGGACATGTTTTCTTCCTGGTCATCAAGTCTGATTTTTTGGGTCAAGCTTGGAATTTTGTTTTTCTTTATTGAGCTTTATATACACGCTTTTAAGAGGATACATTAGCATATACACGCTAGTTTAGTCAAATAAACTAGCGTATACGTGAGTTTCCTTTGTTTCAGTCGCGTATACATGCTCGTTTGTCTTTGCACAATCACGTATACCTTATTTTGAATAAATTTTTCAAAATCTTGGACCCGGTTAAGATTGTTGCCTGGTGGTTTTTGTTGTTTTCTTGTCATTCACTCTCAGTAAAGCTCTACTTTCATGCAATTTTTCAGTTTCTAAGGTTCTTCTTGTTGAAAACCCTAGTCAACCTAGGGTTTTCTTTCTTAGTAAAGTTTCAATTTGGGCTTTGGGTTCAAGGCTTCTTGTAGAATTTCTTGGTTGTTTTGAATTTGTAGAACCAGAAATTAGTTGCAGTTTTTTTTATAACACAACTTTTGGATTGCTTTGCTTTTCTTTCTTGTTTTGATTGACCTATTTTGTTTTTCATTGTTTCTGAGTGCCTCTTTGGTGATCTTGAAAGTATTTTTTGATGTTCTTTTGGTTTTCTGAAGTACTTGATACTACTATTCAGATCAATATACACAAGTCTATAGTCCTTTGTCGTTTCAAGTTTTATTATATTAAGGACGTGCATAACTTGTGAATTTTGGGACTCTTTATGCTTGTTTTTGGTCTTGCAATTTTAGTAGTCTTTGTGTTCTCAAAAATTCTTTGGGCTATTTAAAAAAAAAAGGACAAAAACATCATTCTTGCCTTTATTTTTCTTTTCAGTTTTTTTTTTTTGGTTTCTTAATTATTTTTGAGAAATTTTGAACTTTTTTCGATTGGTTTTGCTTGGTTTCAAGGGAAGATTGTAATTGAATTTGTGCCCTCCTTGTAGTCAAGTTGGTCTATTGATCTTGCGAAGGAACACATTTGTTAATTGTATGAGAATCCGTAGGATCTTGGACCATCATTGTAGTTTGCATTAAGTTAGTTTGCACTGCAAGAATTTTAGTATTTTTGTTAGATTTTGAGTGTGTGGAGCATTTTTTTCTAAAAAATAAAGAGGTTTTCTTTTACAAGTTTATTCGTAGAACATTATAGAAATCTCTTGTCATCGAAGAAAAACAGTTTCATTTGCATATAGCTAAGTTTCTATTGATTTCTTTTGCGTCAAAACACCACAAGTTGCACTCTCATGTTACTTGTGACCTAAAGAACAAGCTTTTAAAATCAAATGCTTAATTAAAAAGAACTAGAATATTTTTTGATTTATCATTAGTTACATCAACAAGTCTAGCTCTTTAGGGCCTTGGAATAGGTGACTGGAGATTTAACTCTCCAAGGCCACTTAAACTGTTAAACATAGATGTTGAATAATGAGTGAAATCCAGTGTCGTTAAAAGGACCGAGAAAGCTCCTTTCTACTGGGAGTCAAGCACGAGGAAGAGTGAACACAAGGAAAGAGAGATACCCCCTCTCCTACTTGTTGGATCTTGCCCCGAGACTATTTCGCCCAGCTTTTGATACAAACTAGTGTCCATAGTTTATATTCCTAGGGACCACATAGGTCGTTGTGGAGGGAATCCCATGGCACCTGAGGCATATGTTGCATCATGTTCATTAGTACTTATAGAGGGTACCCTTGTGAAGCTTGGGTACTTTCACCGGCAAAGGCTTTTGTGTTATGAAACCAGCTCACAAAAAGATAGAAAAGATAGATCAATACCTTAGAATTCATTCTCTTCGAGGGGGAAACCTCCTTTACATTACACAAATGAACAATTCTTGGATGATACAAATGACAAAACCTCCTTTCTATATATAGGAGTCTAAGGGGTCACAATATAACCAAGCCGACCTAACAATAATAATATAAAGGCACAAAAATAACAATAGTGGGATTCTATAGGGAAAGATAATAACAATAAGGGATACAATGACAATAGTAATGGGGAATCACTAGTATTATAGGGACCTAACATGCCCCTCTCCTTCAAAAAAGTTTTGTCCTCAATGCTTGAGTAGTTATGGATGCTTCCGTATAAAATTCTAATCCTCCCATGTGGAATCTTCAATAGTGTTACCGGAAATAGTGTCCAATTAGAGCTGTTATTCCCACTAAGATTGGTAGCTACCTTAGAAACAAACAAGTTAAAAATACTTTCATTTTCCTTTATGAAAAATAGACAAGAGGGGAACAGAGTGTTAACATCCAGGTTGTTCCCTTTGACTCCAAGGGAATACGGCCGGGGTAACCACTAACCAATCTTTGGATTACAGCTTCTAGCCCAACTGTAATTAGAGAGGGCTCTCTCTTTAAGGTTTGTCTCTGTTCTGTGGATATTTTAGGCTAGTTATGAAGTAAGGGTTTTGGTTTATGTTTGGTTGAAAGGATGTCTTTCTGTACCTAAAGTGGAAATCTACAGATAATGTTAGTCCATTGGGCAATGGAGTCTGTGTCTACTGGTTTTTTTTGAAATATTGAGTTGAGCAGCTGAGATTACAGGGCCATTTGGATACTTCATAAAACAAACTTGAAATTATGATGGTGGAATGTAAATAACCAGTGAAAAGAAATTAAGAATTTTCCACTAAGCTGGGGTGTGGGAAAGAGATATATTCCTCAAGGGCAAACTTGAATTCCTGAAACAATAATCACTGTGAAAGATATAGTGTGAAAGGGCAGCAATTAAGAATTACACCTTTATTGCTATAACTGAAGAAAACATTTGTAATAGCTTAGATTGAGTTCAGGGTAATCTCTGATTAAATCCTGGAACTATTCTTTTTCCTTGCTACTAACTGTAAAGCACAGAAGCATGAAAGAGATATGAAAAGATAACAAAACACATAACGAAGAGTTTTAGGGAAAACTTATTGTGCCATGAAGTACGCAGGAATCCTGTAACATTCAGTTAAACACCACAATGCATCAAACAACACAGAGCTTTGGAAATTCCATCGGCTTTTGTATTACTTCTCTGAGACTTTACAGCAAAAGAACTCTAGAAGAGAAATCAACAACCACCTGAAAACTCATGCGAGGGGGAATATATACAAATGTTTCATACAAAATATCTTAGGCATTGAGTCATCTGAGAAATAAATATCTTCACCAACTCGTACAAGAAATAGCAGATAAGAAGTCATTGCAACTTTCAATACAACATGAATGCTCTTTAATTCTGTCAGAAGACTTTTTTGACCTTTGGAGGTCATTGAGTCGGTTGAACGCTTTGTTATGAATTATGAATGACGTGTCTTTGTAGCTCTGCCCTCCTGTAGCTTTTCGGCCCTGTCACCTGTGACTGTCAGTGCTGCTGTGGTGGCCGAATAGTTTCGCTGAGTTGGCTCAGCCTCTTTTTCTCCATACATGCTGATATCTCAAAATTTTCCTGTGCATGACAACTTACATATTTCAATGGAAAAAACTTGATTACAGGGTCTGGTTTGACAGTATTAATTGTATCAATCCAGTCCAGACTTCCTGTGTGGGCAATTGATGTCTCAAAATTGCCTCTATAGTCTCATTCGCCTCTGTATATTTATATAAATTCGGAGGCACATCAAACAAGTGATTGATTTCATTCATGATAAAAGATAAGTTCTCTACCCTGTTGTAGAAATTTTGCCCTGATGCTGGCCCTGATTCTTCTGAAGTGCTGGGCATTTCTGTAATCTGATTTGCAGCAAAGGTGTTGACCCTCTTGGCATAATTTTCATGGGAAAGTAGTCTTCCTGCGCTGCTCATTAAGTTAGGAAGACCTCTGTTCTGCAATGCTACAAATTTGTCCATGAATTTATTAATCTCTATCTGCATATCCTGGCTTCTTCTCTCTAATGTCTGTACCAGGGTTCTTAGTGTCAGGACCCTTTTGACTATCGAAATGGTCTCAGTCCTGTTGGTTATTCCCATTGTGGCTAGCTGAGAACTTGTTCTGTGATTAAGCACATTGATCATTCCATTGGCAGCCTCAGGCATATTGCCTAAAGATGCCCCTGCTCTTTGGATTTCCCTATGTGCTTTTCCAATGAGCTCCATCTGCTCATGAATAGTCTCAATATATTGCCACTGGTCAGTGATGGATTGGCCAATATTGGCCCTTAGGACTGTCTTGAGCTCAGTTGTTACTTTATCAAGTGTGAGCTCTTTCTCCAGCTCATTTATCCTCCTTTTGAGAGCCTTTATCTCTCTTTCTTTCTCAGCTACATTCTGCTTGGATTTATCATATCTTTCATTGAGCTTAGCCAAATTCTCTTTGGCTTGATTCAGCTCTGTCATTTGGGCCTCCAAGACCTGAATTTCATTCTTAAGTTTCTGCATATCAAGACTTCGAGCCTGCTCTGTTGTTGGTGCTGAGGTAGAGGGTGCTGTTTGCTTTGTCTGCTGAATGGGAGGGGCAGTGGTTTGAGGAGCTTCTTCCAGATTGATTATTTCTGGAGGGGGCTGAGAAGTTTGGCCTCCCTCTTTCTGTTGCAATGCTGCCTGCAGTGCAG
>APFE031185689.1:61444-79170 GCA_000404065.3 Pinus taeda
AAGTTTAAAATTTTATTAATGGCTTGTTACATATGGTATCAAAGCCAGACAGAGAGCTTCTGTTGTGAAGTTTTCTAGATTGAGCAGCTAGGTTTTCTCAATCTGGCTGGGTGGTATTAGTCTCCCGAAGACTGGATCAAAACAGCCACGACAGCACCAGCAGAATCAGCAGCACCAGCAAAATTAGCCGCAGTTGAGGTAAGTACAAATTTAAATTCTTCAGGCTTTCTGTACTTCAGATTCTAGTTACTGTTTTTTGGTCATTACACATGGTACCGGAAAAAGTTTTGTCCTCAATGCTTTAGTTATGGATGCTTCCGTATAAAATTCTAATCCTCCCATGTGGAATCTTCAACAGTGTTACCGGAAATAGTGTCCAATTAGAGCTGTTATTCCCACTAAGATTGGTAGCTACCTTAGAAACAAACAATTTAAAAATACTTTCATTTTCCTTTATGAAAAATAGACAAGAGGGGAACAGAGGACACCAACCTTTGTCTTGCGCTTGGTTCCTTGCTCAGTTCCTCTCCTTCTCGATAGATCTTTTCCGCTCCTTCTTTGTCTACACAGCTTCAGAGAGCACCTGTGCAATCAATGAAGCATAATACTATTGAAGAACAGAGATCTATATTCATAAACAACACAGGACCAGATATGTATTAACCACACAAATGCATATACAATCAAACATACATGAATGTGGAGGAAAACTTGAATAGCTTTATTAATATCAAGAATAGCAAGAGGATTACAACCAATTGTTCTGACCCAGCATCATCCTCCAGCAAGAAAGCCCTTATTCACCCCAAGTAAAGCTTAGATCACCCAACACTATGATGTTACACCAGAAAACCAATAAAACTTCTCTACAAGATTCAAGATTCCAGTCTCTGGATCTCTGTGATGAGGGATCCATATATAGATGATTGTAGGGGGGTGAGTTAGCTTCTGGGATTTTGATTAGTGTCCTCTCTCTGATAGTTCTTGATTCCACTTGGAGATTGATGATCTCTTACTCATCCCTGGTCGAAATTAGAGAGGCAAGTGTCAAAGGGGAAGTTTCTGGAAGATTCTATGATCTTCCACCTCGCAAACTGTCTCTGCCATTTGTCCATTCTCGCCCATCGCACCCTACATAGGGGCCATCCAGTATGCATCGTACCCTTTACACTAGGAAGGTGATATGTATCACACCCTCTGCACTGGGCATTCATTATGGTCCAGTTTTGACCATTTCTGAGCAGTTTTCTGTGGAGAACTTCTAGGAGATGATGTAATCAGTTGACCTTGTTCCTTTAGGTAGTGAAGCAACACTTTTAGGGACTTAGGAGCCCTTAGTTTATGGACATTTATGATTGGGGTTGTAGTGCCCAAAAATGTCTATAACAGTTTCCCCCTAAAGCATGTGGTCGCTAATCTTTTGATGTCGGGTGAAATGCTTTGCCATGAGGATCCGAAGTTTTTGCAAGTTAGGAGGTGACCTGTATTAAGATACAACACAATACATTATCTTCATAATATTTTTCATGATCTAGCTGATGCGGGCATTTCCATGCTCAGCTTTATAAATTCACTTTCATGTACATAGGATAGACAATCATCTATGTAGCAGACTGATGATTCGGACGGAGTCATGATAGTTTGATTTGGATGATCATCTGTTCGGAAATGATGTTCATTTGATGTCTTTATATTCCTAAATATATCGCAGCCCGGATGGATGAAACTAGATCCGGCGTCTTCAAAACTCGTTCCATCTTCACTCGGAGTACAAGTCGATCCATGTGAAAAATGTTTTGGAGTCGAACATGGAAAGACATCGCCTAATTACCAGCCAATGATGTAAGTTGTTAACAGGCACGAGAGGAGTCACCAATAATGTCAATGATCCTCAAGGTACTATAGTACAATTCACGTGGTGTGAAAAAGGGACTTGGCGTCGAACACCACGCAAAATCTTCCGGTCGAAGGTCATTGATGTAAACCTATCGCCGAAGGTGAGAAACTTGCCATTAAGGCATGCAAGCTTCAAAGTACTAAAAGGGGTTGTTCCTAAGTCAAATTCTTGGATAATGAGCTGATGTCAACAAGAAGTGACCCATCATAAGAGAGCCTTAATGAATCAAACATCTACGACACGGAACGAAGAAAATTATTTTTGAGGTGAAAACGATTTGATGATATAGGGTTCAGGGTGGCGGTCATGAAAGAATGGAGCGTGAATTTATTGCAGCGGATGAGACACAGGTGAATTATCTGAGTGACTTCTCTTAAACATATCAGCGACACCGACAATGGATTGGTAGCGTTAACCCAAAATATGGATGGTGTGACAGACCAATGGTGATATGAATAGTGAACGGAACAACCCAAGCCAACTCGGATGTGGAAAGAAAGTGTCATGTTCAAGAGCGACTTGCTACCAATAAAGTTTCTTCAAGTTTTCTTCCCAATTTTCCCCAGTCATTACTGACCAGTACCTCTTTATTTTTTTCAAGCTTTAGGAGGATAACATATGCTTGTTCTATAATTTGCCCTTCAGGCAAACCTGTTGCTATGTTTTAACGAGCCTAGCAACAGTGAAACTCGTTCTCGTCCATTTGGACAAGTTTGTCGCTATTAGGTTTTAACGAGTTTAACAACAAAGACAACTTGGTCCTTTTCAATTTTAGAGAGTCTGAAAGGGATGGAAAGGAAACTCCAATGATTCTTTATCGTCATATAATCCCTTAAGTCTGAAAAAGCATAAAATAATATGAAAGGGATGAATTTTTGATAGTTTTAACGAGCCAAACAAGACAAGCACTCGATCTTTTTGTGTAATAATCCCTCAAGTCCAAAAAGATTAAAATCTATAGGAGGGATAGCACTTCCGATGACTTTAACGATCCAAAGAGGCTAATCGCTCGACAATCTTTTCATATTTTACGAGTCAGTTGAAAAGAGCTTAAAGGAGACTCATTTCCCAAGGAACGAGTGATGATTTCAGGTAGCGATTGATTCCAGGTAAGTTTTGGAATTTTCCAATCACGACAGTGTCACAAGGATGGCTAACTGAAGCACTCTTCGCAGATGTTCCTCGAAAGGGGTAAACAATCAAATGGACGCAAATGATCGGCTAAAACAGAGTGGAGGTGATGATGAGAACATGACCAAGGCTCAAAAGCTGATGATAATGCATTCACAATGGTTATTTACCGGGGATCGGTTCATTTTTAATGAGCTTAAACTCTGGGGGAAACATTTGCTCATTGCTTATGTTTATCTTTTAACGAGCTTGAATTCCATGTTAAAACTGCTCGTGCCAGTCATATAATAACGATATCTCATCTAAGATGCCATTTTTTATGGAGCTTGCACCTTTAAAGCTTTGCCCCAGATCCTTTCTTAATGCAAGCTAGGAAACAACCAATCCTACGAGTTTAAAGGGTTAGAGGGCCTACAAATTTAAAAAATAAAAGGTCGCTCTTCGCTTGCATGCAAAAAGGTTTGTATGCCCCCAGGTATAATGAAAAATTTCCAGGTTACCATATAGAATCTCTTACTTTTGCAAGATAGTTTCCATCCACATCGTAGATAGAAACACTTCCTGGCTTAGTCCATCTGGACCAAGGTGGTTCTAAATCCCAACCACCTAACCTTGACGAGGGAATCTTATTCTAGTCTAACTCCCTTTTCCTGTAAGGATGGGTGTCAGACCAGTCATTTTCCTCCGCGGAAACCTACTTTATACCTAGAGTTTCCCTACCGAAGCAAGACAGGGTGCATGCCCCCTAGGTTTCAGTCATATCCTCCCAAATCACTCATGCTCATCAGGTGGACGGACTGGAGATCGATGAGAAATTCTTTGTGTGAAAAGACCATTTAGGGATGGCATTTGACTATTTTCTATGTGTGAACCGGGGAATGACAACTGGTCTATGAGCTTGACCACTCTGCCTCCATGCGGAAAACACATTACTCTAAAGAGGGAGGAGACGATGGCTCCCATGCAATAAATATAGTCACGCCCAAGGAGTAGATTATAATCTAGGGGTCCTTGGACTACCATCACATTCATGTGAACAATTTTCCTTCTCAAAGTAATGGGCACATTGGGAAGGATCCCTAACGGTCAACTAGTTCCTTTGTCAAAGCCTATCAGATTTCTCATTTCAGGCAGAAGTAATGGTGAACCCAGCGCTTTCCAACCAGTTGAGGAAAGGATACTCATAGAAGCCCCTTCATCTATGATGGTACTAGCCATGACCATTCTGTAAGCTTGTACAATGATTCAGAATGGTACACTAGCTGGTAAACGGGGTCTGCGTAGTAGATTCCAATCGAAGGAAACAACTAGGTTGCTTGGAAGTGGGACCGAATAGATGGCTGGATACGACTCTGATGAACTTCCTTCCTGCGGTAAAGGAACCGGTAGACTACCCCCAAGTTCATCGGAGTCTGTGTTTACGAAAATAATTTGAACGGTGTCATTCTCTTTCTCTTCTGTGACGGTATCACTCGAAGATGATCCCTCTGAAGGCAAATCCGGGTCAACTGCCGCCTTGACGTTTTGACTTTCGTCAGGTATCGATTCAGAGGGTTCATTTTCAATGATAGATGCTTCGACCAACCACAACGGTGTGTCGGTCAGCTTTTCAACCAGTGGTGGACTCGGCAACAGTTTCTTTATCTAGGAGGGAGCCGTGGCGGTGAAGCAGGACGGTCATCCAAAACTCTTTTGGATTCATCTAGGAAGGGACAAGGGTGAATGGTGTGATTGCCTTCACACAGTTTACAAGGAAATTTGCGATTCCTTTTTTGTCCAGATACTTCGCTTTCACTGGTTGACGCTGTACTTTCAACATGATCATCAGATGTTGACGACACCAGATTGTGCAAACGAGGAGACCAGTTCCTTAAGATCCAAAGGATGCAAGGATAATCTTGATGACAGTGATCTCCTTTGCAAATGACACATGGAGATTTAGGTTTAGATGGTGCGGTGTGAGGATTTTCGCTAGACGACACATGGTTGCCCCCTTTTGCTTTTGGCTCCTTCTTCTTCTTTTCCTTTTTCTCTTTCCGCTTCTTCTTCTCAGTTACTTGATCTTTAGATTTACCAGCTTCATCAAGTGAAGAGGAAGGAGGAGAGTGAGAAATGGACAAAGTGGAAGGTTGGGGGGTAACTCTAGTATCACCTAGTTGCTGACTTAACTGTTCAGGAATTATGGTATTCTGAACGACAAAGGTAGAGAAGAGCCATATGGGCAAACCAATCATCAACCCTGGAAGTGACAATGTGGCCATATGGGGTGCACCAACATCTCCCCAAGAGGAGAAAGGACTAGGATTTCCTCCAAGGGGAAATCCTTGGTTGTTAGACTCCATTTTTCTCAACCTAAAGACCAGCGAGGGAACTTGCGATGTTATTCTGATTAAAATAAATTTTAGATGCTTCGACACAACTTCTTTTTTCAATTTTTAAGGGTCGAGAAAAAGACAAAAGATGACTCTAGTCGCCTTCAATTTTTTATGAGCCTGAAGTGACAAGTGCTCAGACGGACCTTTTCCTTTAAGGAGTCTGAAAAGGAATGAAAGAGACTTCTCTAGAAATCTAGGCAGAGGGATATCCAAACCAATCGCAAAACTGCAGAATACTTTTTACGGTACGGCAGTCAATCTTCCCAAATGTTGTGTTCAGTGCATTGCGATCGATAGGGAAGCAGACACAGCTTCCTAAGGATAAAGGATATAGCCTATTGTGGTCTCCCAATGTATACTTGACGATACGTGGCAGCACAAGTCCATACTGGCACTTTTCGTTTCAAAGTGGAGGAATCACCCAACCAACAATGAAAACAATAGTTACCAGGTTTTACGACACCGGAATACGTCTCTAGCCTATACTTCTAGATGTTGTGCATTAGTTTTTAGATTCATTAAATTTATTTTATAGTTGATCTTGTTTAAAAATTTTCCTTTCAGGTTCACCGCGTGATGTGTATACAGTTCCTAAAATGCAGTCTAAGATGATAAACAAATGTTTAATCTTCTTTTGGCAATGAAAATCCTAGCTACTAAGGAAAGAGAACTGAGGGTCTTTCGACAAACAACACATAGCACACACCAAATGTACTGTCCTAAATCAAACTAGGCAGTCTAAATGCAAATGCACATGCATGTATTTTTTTCAACCTTCTTAATGTATGAATGACAAGAAGAATGCTAAATGAAAATCTGAATTATTTTCCAAAGCGACAATACTAACAAATTTCTTTTTCAAAATGAAGTGAAGATAAGGATGACACTTTGCGATTTCGAAATGAAAATTGTTTTCGACACTTGAAAAACTACTAATTCAAATCACATACAAGAGTAACAGTACAATCGACTATCAAGAACAATGGGATTCTCTTCTATGACTGAAAACAACACTTGTGACACTTTCAGATCAAGGAACGACAGTCTGATTATGCTACTTCTTTGTAAAAGAGAACTGGAAATAGCGCACAATACATAAAAACACTTACAGTTCTTTTCACAATGGATGCGGAATGATGGAAGAGAAGAGGGTTTCCACAGAGATATACTGACCACAAACAACAAAACTTCTAAATAGAACTGAAAAGAGTGAAGAAAAACCAAGGTCTGAAGGTAAAATCAACCTTCCCTGACCATCGTACCTATCACACAGAAAATCCAGTATGCATCGCACCTACTGCACATGGGAAGTGTGATGCATATAGACTGCCTTGAAGGGAGGGTGCAATGGTACCAGTGCAAGACTTTTATCTAGTCTTTGATCACAATTCGCAGTTCAGTTCATGGATTTAGGCCGAGTAAGTGATGTTCAGTAAATATAAATCACAGGGGTTGATCTAAGGAGGTTATTAGAGCCACCACTTAGGGAAATTAGAGTGTTTGCAGATCGATTGTTCAATTTATAAACAAAAACTCAGAGATAGACTGAAGCAACATTGATCTACTTTGCACTTGCATAGCAAATGCAGTTCAAAGGCTAGCTGGCTTGACTTCAGGCTCTATCTGTAAGTTTATAAAACAAACAATCTATTCGCTCCCCAGTGGAGTCGCCATTTTGTTACCGGGAATAGTATCCACTTAGAGCTGCTATTCCCACTAAGACTGGTAGTTATCTTAGAAACAAACAACTTAAAACTACTTTCGTTTTCCTTTATGAAAAATAGACAAGAGGGGAACAGAGGACACCAACCTTTGTCTTGTGCTTGGTTCCTTGCTCGGTTCCTCTCCTTCTCGATAGATCTTTGCCGCTCCTTCTTTGTCTACATAGATTTAGAGAGCACCTATGGATCAAAGCAGCATAATAGTATCTAAGAACAAATATTCATAAACAACATAGGACCAAATTTGTATTAACCACACAAATGCATATACAATCAAACATACATGAATGTGGAGGAAAAATTGAATAGCTTTATTAATATCAAGAATAGCAAGAGGATTACAACCAATTGTTTTGACCCAGCATCATCCTCCAACAAGAAAGCCCTTCTTCACCTCAAGTAAAGCTTAGATTACCCAACACAATGATGTTACACCAGAAAACCAACAGCACTTCTCTACAAGATACAAGATTCCAACCTCTGGATCTCTGTGATGAGGGATCCATATATAGATGATTGTAGGGGGGTGAGTCATCTTCTGGGATTTTTATTAGTGTACTCTCTCTGATAGTTCTTGATTCCACTTGGAGATTGATGATCTCTTACTCATCCCTGGTTGAAATCAAAGAGACAAGTGTCAAAGGGGAAGTTTCTAGAAGATTCTATGATCTTCCAACTCGCAAACTGTCTCTACCATTTGTCCATTCTCTCCCATCACACCCTACATAGGGGCCATCCAGTATGCATTGCACCCTTTACACTGGGAAGGTGATATTCATCACACCCTCTACACTGGACATTCAGTATGGTCCAGTTTTGACCATTTCTGAGCAGTTTTTTGTGGAGAACTTTTGGGAGATGATGTAATCAGCCGACCTTGTTCCTTTAAGTAGTGAAGCAACACTTTTAGGGACTTAGGAGCCCTTAGTTTATGGAAATTTATGATTGGGGTAGCAGTGCCCAAAAATGTCTATAACAAATGGGTAAGTTCTTCCACTTGATGAGATACTCTGAAATTGATCGATTTCATAGCTGTCAAGTTCTTGTTTCTTTGACTGCTACAGGTTCCAATATGACTTTTCCTTCCCCATCAAGTTTTGGAAATATTGTTTGAACTGGAATCTTGTCACCTATAACCTTCTTTAAGCATGAAACATGGAAAATTGGGTGCACTGGGGAAGTTGTAGGAAGCTCCAATTTGTATGGCATAGTACCTATATTTTGCAACACCATGTACGGACCATAATACTTTGGTGAGAATTTATTATCCTTATTAGCTTGCTTGAGGGACATTTGTCTATATGGTTTTAGCTGTAGGAATACCCAATCACCTACATCAAAACTTATTTTGCTGTGATGTTGATATGCTTGCTGCTTCATTCTATTATGTGCCAAGGTGAGGTTATCCTTTAAGAGTTGGAGAATTTGTTGTTGATGCTCGATGTGATCTTCCACATCTTGAACCTTAGAATTTTCTCTTAAATATGATGTGATGGATGGTGTATGATATCCATAAAGTGCCATAACTGGGGTCATTTTTGTTGTAGTATGGAAGGAAGTATTATACCACCATTCAGCCTGAGGCAACCATTTGACCCATTGTATCTGTTTATCAGATACAAAGCAACGAAGATATCCTTCCAAACATTTGTTTACTATCTCAGTTTTCCCATCAGATTGAGGATGATAAGAAGAGCTATGAGCTAATTGAGTACCAAGATAAGAAAATAATTCTATCCAAAAATTTCCAGCGAAAATGGGATCTCTGTCACTTACATAATCTTTGCGTTTCCATGTAGCTTTTGAATTGTTTTCATAAATTCATTAGAAATTGTACTCGCTTTAAATGGATGAGATAATACACAAAATTGTGCATACTTGGTAAGTATATCAACTACCATAACGATAACACTCTTTCCTTCAGACTTGGGCAAACCTGTGATAAAATCCATTGAAACCTCCTCCCAACGTTGACTTGGGATCGATAAAGGTTGTAATAGTCCTGGGGTCTTAATTGTTTCAACTTTATTTTGTTGGAAAACCAAACATTCCACCACAAAATTTTGAATATCCAATTTAAGTCCATCCCAAAAAAATCCTTCTTAACACTGCGATAGGTTTTTAGAAATCCTGAGTGCCCTCCTAAGGGAGAGGTGTGCAATTCCCTAAGAATTTTTGTTTGAGTTGGGAATTCTTACATAGGTATAACCTATCCTTGTACCATAACAAATCATTTTTCCAGCTAAATGTATCAGATGTATTGGGTTCTTGTTGTATCTTTTGAATGAGTTCCCACACTTCCTCATCATTCTTCCATTCATCCCTTGCTTCATTTATCCAATCTAGTTGGATAATAGAAAAATCACAAAGAAATGCTTCCACATCCTCATCCTTTCTTGAAATTGCATCTGCCACAACATTTTTCTTCCCTTTTTTATATATGATTTCAAAGTCATAGTCCAACATGTTTGTGACCCATTTTTGCTACTCTTTTGAAGATAATCTTTGTTCTAAAAAGTATTTAAAACTATCTGATCTATTTTTACCTTGAAGTGTCTTCCCATTAGGTAGGGTCACCATTTCTTAAGTGCATGTAGTATTTCCATCATTTCCTTCTCATAAATATCTTTGTGTAAATAATTTCCTTTGATTGGATGACTTTCGAAAGCAATGGGTCTTTCTTCTTGCATTAAAATACCACCAATTCCATTTCCTAAGACATCAAATTCCATAATAAATATTTTTGTGAACTCCAGTGTAGCTAATAATGGTGCTTTGCACATTGCCTCCTTAAGATGTTCAAAGGCCTTTGTTGCTTCCAGAGTCCATGAGAATGCATCTTTCTTCAATAATGTTGTTAGAGGTGCTGTTATTGTCCCATAATTATTAGCAAACTTGCGATAATACCCTGTCAACCCGAGAAATCATCATAGATGCTTTATGGATGTGGGGATTTTCCATTCCTTAATGATTTTAATTTTTCTAGGGTCTACATTAACACCTTCATGAGATACAATATGGCCCAAATATTCCACCTCTTGTACTCCAAAGAAACATTTGGATATTTTTGCATATAATTGTTTCTCCTCCAATAGTTTGAGCACCATGTCAAAATGTTGGACATGATCCTTCCAAGACTTGTTGTAGATTAGTATATCATCAAAAATACTAACACAAATTTTCTAAGGAAGGGTTTCAAAATGGAATTCATCAAACCTTGAAATGTAGAAGGTGCATTAGTAAGGCCAAAAGGCATGACCAAAAATTCATAATGACCCTCATGAGTTCTAAATGTTGTTTTTGGAATGTCTTCAATCTTCATTATAATTTGATGATATCCTAAACGAAGATCCAAATTGGTGAAGTAAATTGATCCATGCAATTCATCCAATAATTAATCAATGATAGGAATGGGAAATTTATCTTTAATAATGAGCTTGTTGAGCTCCTTATAATCTAGACACATGCATCATGACCCATCCTTCTTGTGAACCAATACTACTGGAGTAGAGAAAGAACTTTGAATAGGTTGAATTATACTTGCCTCTATCATTTCTGCAACCATAGGTTCAATTTCACTCTTTTGGACATAGGGATATCTATAAAGCTTGATGTTTGGAGGAAAACTTCCTGGAATCAAATTGATAACATGATCATAATCACAAATTTGTGGGAGGCCTTTGGGAGTCTCAAATAGCTTGGAATGATTATCCAAGACTTTTTGGAGATCTAGATAAATGGATGATTTCGATGTGGGAACCTCTAGTGAACATAATTGTGCAATTATGCCTCGTTGTTCTTTCTTTAGAAGCTTTTTCATTCCGTTAGAGCTGATTATTTTTCCCGGTTTCCCTACGATACCCCTTAATTCAACTTCCTTTCCTTATGCAGATAATTTCATGAAAAGTTCTTGAAAATTAAAAGCTATTGTACCCAAGGATTGTAGCCATTGGACTCCTACTACAACATTAGCACCACCCATTGGAATGGCAAGCATTGGGCTATTCAATACATATTATCCCATGGATAGCTTGATATTATGGCACTTTCTTGAGCAATTTATGGTTCCTCCACTTGCAACCATCACTTGACACTCTGGTGCTAGATATAGGAAGCAATTCAATTCCTTGGCTATCTTACAATGAATAAAATTATGGGTACTTCCCGAATCAATCAACACTATTACCTTTTTCTTCTTGATATACCCTTCTATCTTAAAGTTTGAGGAATGGTAATTCCAGCCAATGCATTACAAGACATGGTCGGATTCATTTCTTCTATTTCTAGGGTTTGTTCCTGGTGTATATCCTCTTCTTTTTATGTTTCTTGTTCCTTTTCTTCCTCCTCTTCACAATCTATGTAATATTCCTTTTTCTCAGCAACTTATGACCTTTACTGTATTTGTTATCACAATTGTAGCAAAGCCCTTTTGCTCTTTATTCTTCCAATTGTTGTGGTGTCAACCTTGTAGGTTGTGGATGGCTAGGGGCAGCAACACTTCCATCTTTATGATTGTGAGTGGTAGACTTCCTTGTTGCCATAATTTTTCTTTCCATTTTTCTTGCCAACCCTAATGCCTTCTCCAATGAATCTGGTTCCCAAAGGGGAACCTCATGTTGGATGTTATCTTTTAAAGTCCCTATGAACACATCAATCCTATGCTCCTCTGGAATATCTTTTACCCTTACATTCAATTTTTGGAAGTCCTCAATGTGCTCCATCATTGAACTTTTTTGTTTTAGATTTATCAATTAGCTTAAAAAAGTGTTGCTTTTTGTATCCTCATAATGTGCTATCATTTCATCCATAAAAATAGTCCAAGTGACAATTTGTTTACAAGATAAAAGCCATCGATACCATACAAACTAATTTGGTTCCAAATATAAAGTTGCAATGCATACCTTTTGTGTTTTTTGTACATTATGGAGATCGAAAAATTGCTCCATCTGTAGTATCCATGTTCTGGGATCCTTTCTATCAAACTTCCCCATATCGATATTTGGAGCATGGTGGTTCTTCGATCCAACGTTAGAGTATATGAAATCATGATTAACATTTATTTTTTTCTCATCATGACTTTCCTTTACTACCCTTTTACCATTAGTAAGCATTTCTTGTAGAAACTTTGTCAAATTTGTCTTCAAATCTTCCATGTTTGTCTTCAAATCTATCTTCAAATCTGTCTTCAAATCATCCATCTTAGCTTCCACGCCGTCCATCTTAGCTTCCACATCATCCATCTTAGCTTCCACGTCATTCATCTTAGCTTCTACACCTTTCTTTAAACCATCCATCTTAGCTTCCACGCCTTTCTTTAAACCATCCATCTTAGGTTATACGTCTTTCTTTAAACTATCCATCTTATTTTCTGCTACTTTTTGTGCAAGTGAAATTTGTTGCACTTGGTTTCGTAATTTTGATATATCTTGTTGCATTTCTTCCTCTTCTTCATGAGTCATGCTAGAGCTTTCAGGTTGCTTACTAGGTGTTTCCAATCTCTTTCTTCAGGGTATCAATTACCGCTAATAATTCTTCACTATGCCCTTTAAATTCCTTCAAACTAATAATTCAAACCAAGCTTATGCAAAAATGTTCGGTTGTGTTGTATTCTTTCCACAACTAGCCCACGTAGTTAACAGGGGAGTTAGGGGGGGGTGGATCCCCCCTTCATTGTGCCAATTGTAGCGGGGGGCGGGGCTGTCACAGAGGGTTTGAGGCGTACCCATAACCCCACTTTATGGGGTCCAAGGTAGCGCCCTGGAAAGTTTTGGTTTTGGACCCTATGTTAGGATGGGTGGACCCTCCTATGGTTTTGTGCATATTTTCGCACATGTTTTTGGACGTGATGGTTTTCGGTCCATGGTATTGGACGCGATGGTTTTCGATCCATGGTATTGGATGCTTTGGCATGTATAAATATTTATTATAACATTGAAAGGAACATAATGAAAAATCAAGCTGGTAGTCTCGGTTTTGGGATCTAGGGGAAATCTCGTTGTATATGTGTTTTATGTGTTATGCTCTCGCAGTGTTTATTTTCTGTGTTAGAATTCGTATGCAGGTAATTTCTGTATGGGGTTAAAACCTACATTTGGTATCAGAGTTGTTTTGGCTTCAAGGGGACACCTTTGTTGCTGAGGGGTTTTGCTCAGGCCTATGGTAGACCCTGTTTAGTGGGAGATCTACAAGATCGATTCTGGTGGTGAAAGAAGATGGCGAGCAGTGGAAAGATAGAGATCGATAAATTTAATGGTCAAAGTTTTGAGTTATGGAAACTCAAGATGGAGGATCTGTTGGTGGATAAAGAGTAGTGGATCATGGTAGATCCAGGTACTAAACCAACGGGAGTGTCCAATGAAGAATGGAAGAAGTTGGATCGGAAGGAAAAGAGCACAATACGATTGTGTGTCTCAGATTCAGGATTGTTGAATGTATCAGGGGAAGCTATGGCGAAGGCTTTGTGGGACAAGTTAGGGACTTTGTACCAATCTAAGTCTCTGGTGAATAAACTGTTCCTGCGGAAAAAGCTATATTAGCTGAGGATGAAAGATGGAGACTCAGTGAAAGATCATTTGAATGCATTTAATACTGTGGTAAGTGAGTTAGCATCTGTTGATATTAAAATTTCAGATGAAGACAAATTCATCAATTTGTTATGTTCTCTACCAGATTCGTGGGATAGTCTAGTTATTACAATAGGTAGCAATGCGACTGCCTTGTAGTTTGATGAAATACTCTCATCCTTGCTGACAGAGAAGATGAGACGGAAAAATATGGAGAGCCAGAATGGTGATGCCTTGTCTGTACAAGGATGGTCCTAGAACAGAAACAAACATAAGTCATTGTGTGGGAGATCTAAATCTAGAGGGAGGTCTAAATCTCTAGGAAAAAATGTAAAGGTGGTGTGCTCGAAATGCGGAAAGGAAGGGCACTACAAAAGGGGCTGTAAATCTAAAGCTCCTGATAAAGGAAAGGTATCTGATGATGCTCCTTTTGCAGAAGCGAAAACCACCTCAGATGAAGGTGGGGATGTGTACTTGGCTTCTTCAAGTACACATGTAGATCATGAGGCATGGTTGATTGACTCAGGTACATCCTTTCACTTCACTCCCCATAAAGATTGGTTCTACGAGTATGAAAAATACGATGGTGGTGATGTCTTCTTAGGGGATGATAGCAAGGCTAGAATCATTGGTCGCAGAAAAGTAAAGTTGAAGTTGCAAGGTGGAAGGGTTAGAACACTTCTAGGTGATTTGTATATTCCTGCATTGGCCAGAAATCTTATTTCTGTAAGCAAGCTCGATGATGTAGGTGTAAAAACGGTGTTCGATGATACTTGCAAAATGGTTTGGGGAGCACTAGTTTTGATGCAGGAAGTTAGAATTGGAACTCTGTACAAGCTGCAAGGTAGCACTGTTATTAATGGGTGCAACAGTTCTATGGTTCCTGAAAGCAGAACATAAAATCTAGTGGTCTCTAGAGAGAAGACCATGTTGTAGCATCAAAGGCTTGTAGATATTGGAGAGAAGGGCCTTCAAATACCTCATGGTAAAGGTATGGTAGAAGGTATGAGTAATAGCTCTCTGGATTTTGATTTCTATGAAAATTGTGTATATGGGAAGCAGAATCAGGTGAGTTTCCCCTCTGGTAGTAAGAAGGTGAAACAGATATTAGAACTTGTGCACAATGATGTGTTTGGACCAATGAAGGTTCCATCACTAGGTAAGTCTGAGTACTATGTATCATTTATAGATGACTTCTCAAGGAATACATGGATATATTTCCTTAAGAAGAAATATGAATCCTTTGATAGGTTTAAATAATTTAAGGGTCTCGTGGAAAATAATACAGAGAAGAAGATAAAGGTGCTAAGGACAGATAATGGTGGAGAGTTTTGCAGCAAAGAATTTGAAGAATTCTGTAAGAAGTGTGGTATAGCACAACAAAAGACTACTCCATATACACCTCAGCAAAATGGAGTTGCAGAAAGAATGAATAAGACGTTGATGGAAAGGGAAAGAAGCATACTCAGTGGTGCCAGGCTAGGATAGGAACTCTGGGCAGAGGCAATGGATGCTGCATGTTACCTGCTAAATAGGTCACCTTCATCAGTGTTGGAGGCTAAGACTCCACAAGAGGTATGGATTGGTAAGAAACCCTCTCTTTCACATCTGAGGGTATTTGGATGTGATGCATATGTACATGTTCCAAAGGAGAAACGAACCAAGTTGGATAGTAAATCTGAAAAGTGCATCTTTATTGGGTATAAGGATGGTTTAAAGGGTTATAAGCTTTGGAACCCAGTCACACGGAAGGTTGTGTAGAGTCAAGATGTGGTGTTCAGAGAGGTAAAAGATGCTCTTAAACATGAATACCAACCAAAGGAACCTGAGAAGATAGAGTTTGAGCTTAAGGAGGAAGAATCAGACTCTACAGCACAGGAGGAATCAAAAGATGAAGAGCCACAAACTTCGAGTGTGAGAAGATCAGTTTGAGAAAGAAAGCAGCCAAAAAGGTATAGTCCATCTGATTTCTGTTTAAATTTTTCTTTATCTATTACTGACGATGATCCCAAAACTATGAAGGAAGTATTAGATTCAAAGGATGGAAAACTCTGGAAAGAGACCATGGTTGATGAAATTGAATCTTTGCACAAAAATGAGGCTTGGGATCTGGTGGATTTGCCAACTGGAAGGAAACCCATTGGCAGCAAATGGGTGTTCAAGAAGAAGACAAATGCAAAAGGAAAGGTGGAGAAAAACAAAGCTCGGTTGGTAGCAAAATGTTTTTTTTCTAAGTAAGTTTAATCTATTAATATGATACAAAAAGGAATTAAAGTGAGGCTCAGCCTCAGAGGATCTGAGTATCATTCATCACATAGTCAGAACATCTAGCTTTGACTGCCCCAACAGAGGGGAAACCAGTGCAAGAAAGCATAAGTCTGAAAAAGGAAAAAATAGCCCTCGCAGGGGTTTCCAGTTTGATCACATAACAACATAAAACATTTTGGAAACAAACTAACATAACCATATTCCCAACTAGGAAAAAAACTAACATAACCATATTCCCAACCAGGAAACAAACTAACATAACCATAACTGCCTAGTCAACAAGACGAAACTTCCATCTGGCAATCTCGACACCTGGCTGTCAATTTTCTGGGGTTGGTTCTTCCACAATCGAACACACCCACTTATCTAGATCGTCATCCTCATCCAAAGTGCCACTACCAGGTGCTAGATGATCTCCCTCTATGTTACATGCACCCACACATGTTCCTGACGTGTCTCCATGGTGACTACCTAATGCCTGCGTGTTACTGAGCTAACCCTCCTCGACATGTTGACTGCCAGCCACCGCTTTACCAGGCAGGGTGGCTCTATCTTCATCTGCTCGTTGATCACTAGTGTTGCCTCGGCTCCTGCTTCTTGGTTCTACTTTTCTCGGCTCATCAGTGTGTTCAACCAGAAGAGTTGACTGCTCAATTTCTTTTGTAAAAGTAATTGAAACAGTGGCTACGATTACTGGGCAATTCAGGGAGCTACGAAATCGAAATTGTGTGGTATGGGGAATAGGATGCAGAGGTAGGGGGAAATTACCAGTGTAAACCTTCACATCTCCTCTTCCTGTGCCATGAAGCCAGGCACTTCCTCTACCGCTATGGGTGTTTGGGTAATGCCTAGTAAAACTAGGCAGACTGGGGTTATCGGTTGAGGAAGCAAGGGAAACCGAGTCGGGGTTGGACATTGCAAGAGAGCGTGAGCTACAACCTCTAGTGACACCTCGCCTACTTCGCATATGGTGGCAGACCATATTGGGGTTGAAAGCAGGGGTGGTGGCAGCAGGGATGCTGGAGGAATTGGCAGAGGAGCGGCACAGGGAATTGACAGAGGAATTGTGGACCTGAGCTAGGTTGAAGAGGTGAGAGTGGGAATGGTGGAATCCATTGCCCAAGTTAGTGCAACTTAACAACCATCATCGCCTACCTATTACAATGTGCACATTAGGCTCTCCAGCATGTGAAGGACAAACTCAATGAATCAGGGGGGAGGAATTATAGAGTAGCTTGCAGGCTCCATTTTTATGTGTGATTTGGTTTTGTCTCGGCCTGTGCATTCATTAAATGGCACCTGCAAGGTGCCTTGAATGCAATTCATATTGGCATGGGGGAAGTTGTAGGGGGCCATATGGCTAGCCCATTCGCTGCCCTATCATCTTATCATTTTAATGACTTTGGTAATCACCCGCATCCAGGTGGTAGCAAAAGGTTATTCCCAGGTGCCGGGAATTTATTTTGGTGATATTGTTTCTCTTGTTGCCAAGGTAACTTCTATTAGATTACTTTTATATGTTGCTACTACTTTTGATTTTGATGTAGAATAGATGGATGTGAAGGCAACATTTCTTCATGGGGATGTAGAAGAGGAAATATACATGAAGCAAACTGAAGGCTTTGCGGTGAAGGGTAAGAAAGAACTGGTTTGCAAGTTAAAGAAGTCTCTGTATGGGTTAAAATAGTCACCAAGGATGTGGTATCATAAATTTGATACATTTATACAGGGACTTGGCTTCACCAGAAGCAAAGCAGATCACTATGTGTAT
>APFE031185689.1:80161-118737 GCA_000404065.3 Pinus taeda
ACAATGGGCATTTTAGGGCTAGAAAAATGACTAAGCTCTCTTGTGGCCCCCTGTAGAAAGAAAACAACAAGTGGGAGAATGTTGGGTTGTGTTATATTCTTTCCATGACTAGCCCACATACTTAACAAGGGGGTTAGAGGGGGGGTGGAGCCCCCCTTTGCTGCGCCAATTGTGTAGTGGGGGAGGGGGGTCACAGGGGGTTTGAGGCATACCCGTAACCCCACTTTATGGGGTCTAGGGTAGCACCCCGGAAAATTTTGGTTTTGGACCCTATGTTAGGATGGGCAAACCCACCTATGGTTTTGTGCATGATTTTTGTGCATGTTTTTGGACGCGATGGTTTTCAATCCATGGTATTGGATGCGATGGTTTTCAGTCCATGGTATTGGATGATTCAGCATGTATAAATATGTATTATAACATTGAAAGGAACATAAGGAAAAATCAAGCTGGTAGTCCCGGTTTTGGGATCCAGGGAAATATCTGTGTATATGTGTTTTATGTGTTATGCTCTCGTAGTGTTTATTTTATATGTTTTAGAATTCGTATGCAGGTAATTTCTGTACGGGGTAAAAACCTATAAAAAAAAAAAAACTACACACCTTTTTTCACTTTGTAAGAGCTTGATATTAAATATGATGTACTCTGTAACTTTGGATCTCCTAGGTCTCAAATTTCTTCCTACGGTAACCCTCTGAGTAATATTTCTAACCCCACATGTCTGATCAAGATTGGATTCTCCAATGAAGATTTATGCCAAATCTCCCACGATGACCTGAGTATAGAGTTTTTCAGTAGAGCGAACTTGTACGATGTGCCGCAGGTCACTGTTTCAACCTTAGGTTATGAAAACGGTCCCTATAAAACTATAGTCTACCCTCTTTCTACAACCTCTTACGAAAATTCAATTTGAAGCTCAGAGAAAAATTTATGATGATTTTCCGAAGGTTACCTATTTGGAATGTAATTCGGGGGTCTATAAAACCCTAAATTCCCTAGATTATATCTCCGAAAATATAGCGATACAAGATCTGAAATTCAGAGCCGAGATTCAAATTGATTTCTTCTCAAATGGATTTTTTCGTTATCTTCTTAAACTTAGTAGAGAAAGCATTATAGCAAACATTCCACGCTGACCTGTTTTAGATGAAATTCTGGAGCTTGCAAAAACCCTAACTTCCTCATATCATATCTCCGAAAATATAGTGATACAAGATATGAAATTCAGACCCGAGGTTCAACAAGATTTCGTCTTAAATGGGTTTTGTTTTCTCTTCTGAAACCTCACAGAAAAAACGTTATAACAAAAATTCCACAATGACCTGTTTGCAGCAGCGAAACCCTAGAATCCAAAGCTCTGATACCAAATGTTATGAAACCAGCTCACAAAAAGATAGAAAAGATAGATCAACGCATTATAATTCAGCTTCTTCGAGGGGGCAACCTACTTTACATTACACAAATGAACAACTCTTGGATGATACAAATGACAAAACTTCCTTTCTATATACAGGAGTCACAATAAAAATAACAATAGTGAGATTCTATGGGGCACAATAATAACAATAAGAGATACAATGACAATAGTTATGGGGGAATCACTAGTATTATAGGGACCCAACATTTTGTATGGGGGTTAGCGTAACTGTTTCTGTCACCTTTGCTGGTAGGCTTGGGTCGTCCTTATCCCAAACTATCTTTGGAAGGTCCTTGATTTCACTTTCTTGTATTTTAGTGACTGGTCCTCATCACCCGGAACGAAAATACTCGGAAGTTGCTTGATTGACTGTGTCTTCTAGGGACTTTGTTAGAGAGTGCTCTTTGCTCCTAGTTCACCATAGGTTTATAAATTTTTTGAGTCTTTAATTAGTTCTATTAAATAATTAAAATTGGTTGATCAACCAGGTAGTCGATCTAGGAGGCTTCGTGGGCTTTCACCTATGAGTGCAGAGCCTTCTTCCATAAGGTGTAGGAGAAATTCTATCAGTGATTTCAAATCAGTGGTAATGGAGGTAACGAAGATTGATCCTCTAGTTCAAGCTATTGTTTCATAGAATAGACCTAGTGTAAGTTGAGATTTGGAGAGGAACACTCAAATCCTTTCTAGAGTCCTCTTCCAATTGGAAGACGTTATAGAGGTTGAAGAACTCCTTGAGTCTCCTATGACTCCTTCTTCTCCTCTCCCTCTCGATTATCTAGAAGTTCTATTATACATCGGGACCTCGACCCACAGGACTTCAAGCCCTGGTCTATATCATTATTTCCTTCGATGGCCACTATTGGGAGCATGGTTTCAACTATGAGTGCTACTAGTGTGCATACTCCATTCTCAGCACAAGGAAGAGGTACAATTTCCATACCTTCAATCACCCCTACCACTGCAATCTTTGCCTCTACCTCCATTCCATCTTCGAGTGGGGGCACCCATGATTTTTCCTCCAACTTTGGTTCTTTCCCCTTTGGAATGCCTTCCAGCGTAATTCCTTCTATTCCCTTAACTTTTCCATATGTTGCTTCCATGTCTATGACTTCCATGGTGAGTGGGTCAACTTATTTTTAGGTTTTCCCTTTTGGGAGTGGGCATATACCACATTTTAACTCATCTCTAGGATCAATACCTTTTCCCTCCAGAGGTCAAGGTTATAATCCTTTCCAAGGATGGACTAATCTAGTTGTTAGCATCTTGGGAGCCGGGAACGAGTTCTCTTTCAGACAATAGGGGAACATGCCATACTCCTCTGTGAGTTCATTTCATAGTTTTTCTCCATTTATTAATGCATGGAACCCTTACCAAGGGCTCTATGATCCATTTAATACCTCACTAAGGGAAAATTTCACTGGATATGGCAATTTTACAGTAGGAGTTGGATAGACTCCAAATGTTTCTGGGCCACAAGGTTTTCCTTATGCTTCAAGGATTTCTATGAATCACCTCAGGGAACCTAGTGCCTTCACAAATCTAGGATATTATTTTCACAACATTAGGAATTCTGCCCAAAGTGGGTGGAATCCTCAAGGTCCTTCACACTTACCTTTCCTGGCAACTTTAAATTTTTCAGATCTATCAAATTTGACTAACAATGTTATCCAATACAACCCAGTTTGGCCTCTGGTTCCAACCAAAATTCCATTGGACATAGCCAAATTTGAAGGGAGTACTGGTGAAGATCTGGGCGACCATATAACCACTTTTAATTAGGTTGAGACTATTTCAACGCACCCTAATTGGTAATGTGGTTGAATGGTATATTGAGCTTCCGAGGGGCACCTTTGCTTGGTTTGGTGACTTTGCCACCATATTTTTAAACAACTTTCAGTTGTTTGTTTGTTATGATGTTGGAACTAAGCTCTTATCTAATTTCCACCAAGACCAGGCAACCCACATTTCTAATCACATCCAGGAATGGAGGAGAAGGAAGAGGCTCATTAAATTCAATATTCCCCAAGAATTCCTTCTTGAATGGTTTCTCAAATATTTGCAGCCTGAAATTTCTAAGGATGCATTGCTCTCTGGTGTATTCACTGAAGAACATGCTATTTTTAGGTCCCAGTAGCTAGAACTCATATATTCTCAATCTAGGATTCTTCAGAAAAAAAATTCCTGATGCTCCTAGATCTAAGGTTGATCTTTCTAAGCCAAAGTTGGGTCCCCATGCCAATGAGTTACTCGGATCAATTGATAATAGAATGACTAACATGCTAAACCAATTGCAACAGATGTCTTTGTAAACTACTTCTTCTATTCAGGCATCGCCATAAGTGCCCATGCCTTCTCAACCTTCGTCTATTAACGTCATTCAAACTTCTAACCCCAAAGGAAATCAACAATCTAATGGGAAGAAGTAAGGATGTGGGAAGAAAAATAATCAAGATGGGAAGGGTAATGCAAATAAGCTCGACAGTGATGTTGGGGAGGGTAAAAAAGAGTCCAAGAAGAAAGTGAAGTTTCCATGCAAGTTATGCAATGGTGACCATTTGACTCATATTTGCCGAAAGATTTCAGTCGCTCAATGCTTGTTGGCTCAACAAGGGTCTTATAGCTCCCAAGTTGCACTAACCAACCCTTTTCCCCAAGGGAAAAAATTTTTAGCTAGCACGAATTGCAATACTAGTACCCCCATTGCGGGCAACCAGGAAGGGGAAATCCATCAAATGTTTATATGATGAGTTCACATGTTGACATTTCTACATGGTGACATGATTATGTTGAGCTAGAATCATCTAAGTTCAAGAGTACTACTGATGTTTTAGAACCACCCCATATCGAGAGGCCCATAGTTGAGTCCATACCTCATATTCCGAAATGCTCTGTAAAGCATTCGACAATCAACCCCAATGCCAAGGCAGCTCAGAACTACTCCATTGTAGAAGATATGGCTTAGATTCCTTGTGGCATGTCATCATTAGAGGTACTCCAGTTGTGCCCAACACAAAGGAGTGTGTTTCTAATTGTAGTCAGAGTGGTAGATCTAAAGAACTCCCTTATCCTGACATTCGACATGTCGAATATCAAGAAGAGACTCCCATATCATATGATTTTCAAATCAAGTCTACATACTGAAAGACCAATATCTCTTGTACTGTAGTTGATGAGGGAGCTTCCACATGTGTAATGTATATATCATGTTGGAAGGCTATTGGATCACCTTAGGTTTTTTCGTCACCTACTCTCTTAACAATGTTTGATGGTCATTCTCATAGGATGCATGGGATTATTCCAACCTTTTCCATCTGTGTTGGGGGCAAGGTTGTAAATATCGAAGTAGAAATATTTGATGAAATTTTGGATTATAATCTCATTTTGGGAAGAAATTGGATTTATGAGATGGATGCTATTGTATAATCATTATTCTGCATCCTCTATTTTCCTCATGAAGGGAGAATTGTAATGGTTAATCAGATGGATTATTCTCTAGGTGAATCCAATGCATCTTATGAATCTACTATTCCCTTAGTGAAAAATCCTAAGAAGCCTATTAAGAATCTAGGAGTTGTGATGTATTATTCCCGAATGGGTACCTTTGATTTTCCTCCTCATATTGCTCAAATTAATGCTATTTCATCTTCCAAGACACCTTCTCAAAGAGATTTCTTTAAAAGTCATTATTTTTCATATCCTTGGCCTTTACCCTATTATACCACCACATTAGATGAGGGGTGTTAGTGTCAGTATTTGAAGCCTTCCACCAGTGATCAAACATTCTCTTACAAAGTGATTTTAAGATGTCAAGGTCAAATTTTGTCATTTCAGTGAGTCTTCAAGTAAAATTTGGTCACTAGGTATTAGGTCTAGGATTTGTTTTTACTCATTTCAAAGTTTTCCGAGTTTTGGTCCATATCACCATTCATGTGAGTGTACCATCATTCAAAAATTTTCCATCATCATTTCATGTTCCAATGGGTCATTTTACACCTTGTTTGTGCTTCAATTGTACCTAGGTAAGGCTCATTTCCCTCTCCTAGGGTTTTGAAGGTAATTTGTCTTGGATAGTTAAATCATCAACAAAACTTGTATCCTGATGCTCATACACCTTCCCCTATCCTTAATGTGCCTTCGTAAGCACTTCCCATCACTGATATCCTTCAAAATCATCATTTTCCCACAAACCCTAGCTTCTTGCTACAATTTGACAATTTTCTGGGCTAGGCCTGTGTTTTTCCCTTTTGGACCCCTTCCCTTCACTCAATATTTGAAATTCCACTTTACCTTACTTCCTAACATCCCTCCCTATTTTCCAAAATCTTCTCAAGAATTCATCAGCCCCTTATTCCCTTCCTTTCCCTTCATTTCTACAAAACCCCTTATTCCACACATTAGGGTAGGTTTTACTCAAATGATGTTTCTGCGAAATAGAAGACGAATTTGACAAAAGTGAGAGAGGTGTTTTTACATAATAGGCCAAGGAATAAAAAAATCCTTCACTTTTTACACCAGTGTCATCGTTTTAGAGAAATGTCAAAAATAAAGTTGCCTTAGGAGGGTTGCTGCACCTCTGGCGTGGCCTTGGGAAAATCAAGATTTCGCCTAGCCTGGTTAGCCAAATGACTTTTTTGATGAGTCATATAATAGCTAGACACAAAGATGTTTCCAATGAGCTGTCATGAGCTCAATTTGGAGTTGAGAAAGACCTGCAAACGTTGACTGAAATAGCACTCTGCATTTAGGCAGTGTCATTTTGCACATTTTGACCAGTCTTGGGACATTTGACTTTTGACAGGGCAAATGAACTCCAAATTGAAACATTCAAGATGATCTGGAAAGTAGACTAGACAAGATTTCCAATGAGCTATCCTACACCCAATTGGGACACAGGGAAGGCCTCCAAAACTTGGTCTAAAAGCTGTGTTGTGCATAGAATCAGTGGCGCTGCGTATTAAATGTTTTGCACAGGGATTTCCAATAGGTGCTAGGGACACCTTCTTGCAAAATGGCTTGCATATTTGGAATCAGCATGAAAAAATTAGAAAACTCACAAATTTTGAGAATATTGGGACAATATCCTGGCCACCAAAAGGGCAAAAAACACCCAAACAATGCCCTCTCTCTCACTTTTTTGACCCACAGAAAGCAGTCTTGGGAGAATCAACTTTTGGAGGGGCAAATGACCTACAAATCAGGAAATTCAAATTGTTATAGAAACTAGACAGGTAGGGATTTCCAACAAGCCATCTTGGGCCTTATTTGGACGAGTGAAAGACCTTCAAAATGACCTCTAAAGTGGCATTGCACATTAAATTTCTGGCACTACGCATTAAATGAATTTTGCCAGTTTTTGCTAGAAAAGCCAAATTTCGCCTAGTTTTCTCTACAATTGACTTTTTCTTTCTCTCTTGGTTAAATTAGCATGGTAAATTATGTAACTTGATGTAATTATGGATGTGAAACACTTGATAGGGTAGATACATCAAGTTAAAAGTGGTTTTGAGCTGAATGAATTGGTTTCCTTGGTTTTAGAGGCAAGTTGTTCCACTGCCTATATTCCTGTTCCTAGTTTAGAAATGGTTGAAACCACCCATTTTCTCATGGATTTGAGCCCTGAAGGTCAAAATGAGTTGTTTGATTCCTATATTATGTATTTTCTTCCTCATTTGTAAGGGTTGGAATCTTGTGGAAGTTCTAAGCTCTATTGTATATCTCTATAGCAGTTGTCAAGGAATAAAACTAGGTTTTGCAGCTATTTTTGTGGGATTCTTGTGATATTGTGTTTTTGTAATAAGTTATTCTTATGTGTTAGATGTTTCAAAACCTTTTCCATTCTTCTAAACTAAATGAATCAAGAGAAGTAGGCAAAATACATTGATAACAGTGCTTTTCCTTGGGAATGCATTTAATTCTTAATGTTTTTAGTAGTTTGAAGAGGATTCATGGTCTCCACATGCCCTCCTCAGCCCCTCAGCAGTCTTAAACCAACCATCTCACTTGATTACTAGTGCATAAACACTTATCTATCTTGCCCCACAGAACATTTATGCATCCGTGATTTGATTTCTCAGACCTAAGCTACCTACTTCATTTCATCCAGCAACCAATCATCAAAATCAACCAAAAACCCTTGAGCTGCTATACCTAGCCTAAAATCTAATTCCAACTCAGTCATCTCAAGCTGTAATTCAGTCATCTTTACTGAGACTGACAAGGAGAGATCCCTCTCCCACGTGGTGTGTGGTTATCCTAGGATTATCTCCCTTCAGCCTGAGGTAGATCTAGGCTCTAACAAGGGGCAAGTGGGTGGAATGGAATTTCCTATGTCTGAAACTGAAATTGCTTATCAATCTATAGTTAACACTATATACTTCAATCCTACTCCTCTTTCACCTGAGGATCTGGATGGGGATGTGGCTTCGGCCTAGACTTTAGATTCAACTTTTGCTATGGATTTCCTAGATACTATTTTTCCATTCGAAGAAGAAATTCTAGAAGCAATGACGAGGATTGAGAGGTCATGGGATGATTTGCATCATAGATCATATTTCCTCCTAGATTTGCGAGAAGTAGAATCAAGTTTGTCCAATCCTTCATCTACTGGTGATGTTACACAATTTAAAATCCTTTAGCTCCAACACAGTTTTCGATCAACGGTAACATGTTTGTCATTTTAAAAAATATTCTAGTGAACATCTCTAGGAATCCCAACATTATCGAGTATGTATCCATTGGTGCTGATTATTCCCCTGAAGAAATTCGAATTATAATGATCTCTTTAAAGAGTTTTGAGACGTGTTTGTCTGGTCTTATGAGGAAATGCTTGGGATAGATCCATCTATAGTCCAGCATGAGATCCAGACATATGAAAAATGAAAAACTTATTCACCAGAACCTTCGAACGATAAACCCTAGGAAAGAAAAAGCTATCAACGTTGAGGTTGAAAAGTTGCTTAAGGTGGGTTTTATATACCCCATTCATTTAACTCAGTGGATCTCGAACCCAGTCCCAGTTGACAAGAAGCAAGGAAAAATCCATGTGTGCATTGACTTTAGGGACTTAAATCAGGCTTGTCCTAAATATAATTACCCCACACCATTTATTGATCAGATTATTAATGAGTGTGTGGGTAATGAGATCTTCTCTTTTATGGATAGATTTTCTAGATATAATCAAAACTGATCGTTCGATAGATTAACATAAGACAACTTTTATTTTCCCCTGGGGTACATTTGCATATAAGAATATGCCTTTTTTCCTTAAGAATGATGGCGCTATCTTTTAGCGGGCTATGTCATATGATTTCCACAATATCAAACATATTATCAAAGCCTACTTGGATGATTTAGATTCTCTTTCTCAAAAGAGAATTGATCATCCCAAGAATCTTCAATTAATTTTTGAATGATGTAATTTCTACAAAATCCAGTTGAATACGAATAAGTGTGTTTTCATTGTCACGTCCGGTCGGTTGTTGGGATTCATCGTTTCTATTAAAGGGATACATGTAGATCCCTTCAAGGTTGAGGCAATACTTCAATTGCCTCCCCCGTCCATTATTAGTCAACTTCAGAGTCTTCAAGGAAAATCCAATTCTTAAGGATATTTATCACTAATTATGCCGGGATTACTAAAGGATTTATGAGACTGCTCAAGAAAGGGGTCCCATTTCTATGGGATGATTTTGCGAAACGCTCATTTTATGCTTTGAAAAATTAATTGACTTATTCTCCTTTATTGAGTCCACCTGATTATAGCAGAGACTTCCTTTTATATCTCGCTCCAGTATAATCAACTATTGGTATGGTTCTGGTTCAGAAATATGATGCTTTCACTGAGCATGTAATCTATTATTTGAGTCAAAGCTTAGTGGGCCCTGAATTGCGATATTCTCCCTTTGAGAAATTAGCTTTGCTAGTTGTCCATGATCTAGCGACTTAGACATTATATTATTCTTAGAATTTTTTTTGTCTTAGCAGCTGCTAATCCATTTAAATTTGTTCTCAGTAGGCGAGTGATTGGGGGAAAATACAATAGATGGATTGTCATTTTACAAGAGTTCGATCTTGAATTCATGTCAACCAAGTCTCAAAATTGCCTTGTGAGGAAGAAATATGTTGGATTAATGGGTCTTGACCCAGGTTCAGAGCTGGTTCCACCAAACAAATCCCTACACTATTGGCCCTCTCGGCACCAATCCATAGAGTGCAGACTAAAGTCTCACCCAAAGCAGTATGGCGGGATGTTGGAACCAAGTTTCCACACTCAGAGATCAGCATGATTTCGTTTAGTGCCCTAAATCTTCCTTCACACAGATCAATAAGCCTTTATGGCTTATTGATGTAAATTCCTTTAATTAGCCTCAAGAACTCTACGAAGGTATACGACTAGATTTGACGAACCCTGAATAGGTATCTTAACTACCTACACGCATCCAAGATTATTCTTAACCCAATATTGACTCAGATCTGCTTAAGTGTTCGATAACTCTAACATACAATGATATAATCTTTGTGTAAACCCTTAACATCAATTGTGTTCTTATAATCATATAGATCAAGTAAAGTCGCTCATTAATACAACATCATTTCATAAACCCATCATTCATCATAGCATAAAGCGCATTCTAACATAACATAATTAAATAGATGAAACACAGAAATTTATGTAATAATCTTCTTTATTAATATTCACTTCATCTTACAGACTCAAGACTTCCCTGCTCACTCAACTGCAGGGGTCCGCACACTCAGCTATGAACTCTACTCTAGGGCTCTGTGCACATAGCTGCAGAGCCTTTTCCTCCTCTAAAACCTCTATGATCCTCCTTCTATTGACCCATTACATCTGTATTCTTCCTTGATATCCCTCCTTAAGACTCTCTAAGACACACCTATTTATACAATCCCATGGTCCACAGACCATGGGTGGATCTACAAAATGTCGACTTAACTTACATAAAGAAGAGTAAAACCCTTTTTGACTCTTTTTCTATCTACGTGCTCCACGACCACAATTTGTAGAGACTTTACATCTTTTTACATAAAACTTGGGCTTTTGCCCCAAAATTGACCTAGGGGACCCCATCCAAACAGGCCCCCAACACAAAGACCATGACTCGCCCTTGAGTCACTCGACTCACTTGCAAATCTTGTTGTAAATATCCCCCGGCTCCACTTGGGAAACCACTACTTCAGTTGCACTCTGCATTGTTGCCTGCTTGATCTGTTCTACCAGTTGCTCTATGGCTCGTCCTGCACTATCCTGTTTGATCTTTTGCTGTGTGATCTGTGAGTTCACAAATTTTTCTTGAATATTGGCGAAGACTATGTAGGCATCATCCAACCAAGGCCCCTATCTGGCCTTAAGGACTACCTCTTTCTTTTGTGTTGCTTCCACATGTGTAAGCAGCTTCTTAGCCTCCCGTAGCAATGGTGCACGCCATCGCCCTTACTTTGTCATATTGTTGTTGTAGCTCGTGGACTTTTATATTCAATCTTTGCAGGTTTGGATCTTCCTGCAGAGTCGTTACTACCTCCATAGCCTTCTCAAACAGTGTGGTTCAGTCCCAAACCATAGCATCCACCATTGCGACTCTATGCTTACTAGTGGCTTCGAGTCGTTCCCTAACCACTAGCGGGTGGAAGGTTGTGACTTCAGTTCCAGTTCCATGATCTTCATGTTTAACTCAAACTAGACTTGGGCCACCTCGGCCTTGGCATCACACATGCCTGTAGTAAGCTCTGAACTCTACTATCACACCTTCCTGTAACGTGTGAAGATACTCATTGGGCAGCACTACAAGGTTGAGGCCGATTTTCTTCTGAGAACTTACAATGATCTTGTCATCGGCTGCCTCCTCAAGGATCCATCTAATAATGCAACTGCTAGGAGATCCAGTGATCGAACCATTTCTACTACCTGACTGGTTCCCAGTGCCAAGCTAGTCTATGGAGCACTTACCTCTGATGTGCTCACCTGAATCCGGCTAGTCTGGATCTATAGCTTAAGTAGATCCTTTTGAATAGTAATTAATAATTGTTGTTGCTACAGTAGTTCCGCGGTGGTATCATGCACCTTATCTCCGATCTCATCGAGATTGCCATCTGTGAGAGTGATTGGGTCTAGCGATGGCTAAATTTCCTTTGTTTTCTTCCAAGCCCCTTCCTTTTCTTGTTCATTGTATCTTTTTACTTGAAAGGGGGTGCTTTTTCCTTCCTCACCACCACTGCCCTACTCTGACTTCTCTTCTTCTTCTGTTTGGGGTGAAGGGGACTTACCACTCCACTCAAATTCACGCTCTTCTTGTTCGGATTGTTTCTTTGTGACACACTCATTTTCCACCCAGGCCTTCACCTCAACCTCTTTTCTATGCTTCTCATCCAACTGCTAGACCTTCTTCTTTGCTACCTCCTTCTTTTTCTTCTCTGGGGTTTTACTGGTGCCCGCAGCCAAATCGGATGGAGTATGCCAATCTATTGATCAACTCTTGATGACCTACTTAATAGCATCATATGTAGCAAGGTAAGGTAAGTAAAACCATTTTTGTTGCAAATCCTTCCGTGCCTTGATATATACGCGATGGAAATCAACTTTAAACTCCGAGTACTCTGAAATTTCTTTAAACACCATTGGGGAAAACCGTAGCTTCTCGTTGATGACCATGCGAATGCTCACCTCCATCAACACCTACAAGACTGTGGTCTCTATGATGCACGTGGTGTCATTTATTGTCCATAGGGATGCAAAATGTGTAGCCTTTAGCAAATATTTCTCCACGGGAGGAAACTGACTATCATTCAACAAATCCCAAGAGACAAGCACAATGGAGAGCAAAAACTATGAATAGTGGAAGGTTTTGCTCTCGTCCTCGACGTAGCAACAGCTTGCAAGGAACTCACTATAGAGGTGGCACGACCAATTGAACTACATGCCCTACATGAATTGTGCATCCAATGAAATTACTGGCGTGGAGAACCTCATCTACGCGATATTTTCTCATGACTTTCCCAGCTAGAATTTGTGTAGAAATTTTCACCGCGGGGTTGATGATAGATGTGATAGAGAACCCATGTGGCTTCTTCACTAGCTTGAATTTTTCCTTAATTTTTTCTGGTAGGTTGCGCTTACTCATCTTTCCACCAAACTCCTTGGATGGATTCAACCCTGAGTGCGGCAAGAGGGTGATCTGATGGATCAACATATCAGTAATTAGGATTGACGTGCTCAGCTACAAACATTCGTCATGCACCAGGGTCAACAATTTCTTGATGACAAAGAGGTTGATGTTGGAGCTGTGGTAGTGGGGCACCCACAATAGGTTTAACAACCCCGACTGATTCACTTCACGAATCCACTCCATAGGCTCCAATGCAGAGACACCTGATTCCCTGTAAAAGACCCTCTTCATATAGTTTTTGTCACAAGGTGGAGGAACCTCTCGTGGTCCACCAAATCCCAGTCTTCTAGCTTTAAATGGGGAATCTATGCTAAGCACGAACCTTCAAAAGTGATGTCTTCTGGCAGTAAGGGCATATTTAAGATGAATTTCCCTGCGTCTAGGTCTTTGGTTATCTTCAATTTTCGCTTACGCGAAGGGATATAATCGCATAGTTACACCAACCAGGCAGTGTATTTTATAGGCCTGCACTTCTTTGCATCTGCCTGGAGTCCTAAGATTGTGCTACTCTCATGTAGTCATTTGGTCGGATCCCCTGTGTATGGCTTCAACCAACATTCTATTTACCCGTCCCGAAAATGGATCTCCATTCAACTTCGCGAGCTAAACTGCTCCACCATATGTAATTTCTTTGATGACATATGGCCCCAGCTAGAGCACATGAAACTTCCTTGGAAACTTAGCAAACTTACTATCATATAATAAAACCAAATCATTTACCTTAAACATGCCCAATTTTATGTGCCGATCATGCCAAGATTTTTCACATTCCTTCTTAACCTGCTGATGGAATCTAGTGAGAAATCTATCTTCCTCAAGCTCCATTAGTTGCAAGAGTCGTTCTTGTAAGGCTATGCGGTCCGCCATTCCTGTGAAAGCTGTTATGCATAGGCTAGGTACAATGTACTCCATTGGAATCATAGCTTCTATGCCATAGACCAACCTAAAAGGTATCTGACCAATAAGCTTTTTACAAGTAGTTCCATAAGCCCATAATACTACTAGTACGTGCACACCCAAATCATTCTGCCGCATGTTGTAAACCTTTGTCAGTGCATTCTCCAATATATTGTTAAAAGCCTCAACCTTTCCATTGGCCCAAGGATGATATGGTGTACACTTCTGATGGTAAACCTGGAACTCTTCTGTCAGCACGTTGATTGTTTCATTGAGGAAAAGTGTACGTGATCACTCATCAATACCTTCGGGAAAATGAACTTGGTCAACACATATTCAAACAAAAAAATTGCAATAGTTTCCCTCTACAATATTTCACATGTTATGCCTCCACCCATCTCATCAAATATTCTGCCGCGATGATGATATAGCGCACACCAATTTCTTGCTTGGGGGTTGAATTGGTCCTACAAAATCAATTGCTCATTTGTCAAATGGCTACAATGACACCTACGGATTCAAAGGTAGCTCATCCCTCCACGGTGGCCTTCCTGTCCTCTGACATGCATCACATTCCTTATAATATGCTTTAGAGTCTTTATGTAGCGTCGGCCACCACAGCCCAACATGCAAAATTTTATGTGTTGTTTTCTTCCCTACATAATGCCCTACCACAACTCCTCCATGAGCTTCAACAAGGATACTGTTTCGCTCAAAATCAGGCACATAACGTCGAAGTATTTCATCGAATCCCATCGTATACAAATGGCCTGCAATGACCGAAAACTCTGTTTTGTGTATCACCAATTCTTTCTTATGTTGACTCGTATATCCCTCTAGAGACGTTCCTCTAGTCAAGAAGTGGATAATATCCACAAATTTATTATCTGATATGCACACCGCAAAGAGTTGCATGTCAAGAAGCCCTTCCTCCAAATTGGTAGGCTCCTCTCGTGTTTTAATGCACGATAGATGGTCTGGTCCCACGTTCAGTCTTCCTGGCTTCACGATTACTTCAAAATCATATTCTTGAAACAACAACAACCATCTTCATATTTCCCACCCCAACACAGGCTTATTGACTAGATACTTCAATGCAGGATGGTCCGTGTACATCTTGAAATGTCTACCTAGCAGATAATATCTAAATTTCTAGAGTGTGTACACCATAGCCAACCCTTTAGGCTCTGTCTTAGAATAATTATTTTCAACTTCCTGCTTACAAACTCTATAGGATGATCCATCTCCCCTTCACCGGCCTGTGTCAACACTGCTCCCAACGCAATACACAAGGCATCAACGTGCACATGGAATTCTTTCTTCTAGTCCGGGAAGACCAAGATCGGGGCGGTAACCATTTTCTCCTTCAAGACATCCAAACTGTGTTGACATTCTTCATTCCAATAGAATGTAGCATCCTTCTTCAAAAACTTCTCCATAGGAACAATAATCTCAGCATAACTCTTGATGAAATTTGATAGTATCCAGTATGGCCCAGTGTTGAGCTTCACTGTTTAACACTCCTTGGGGCTTCCAAATTGATTATTACCGTGATATTAGTAGGGTGAAACATGATTCCTTGCCTGCATACCACCTGTCCTAGCAAGATCCCAAACGAGACACAAAACAAGCATTTCTTTAGGTTCAGTACAATCTGATACCTTCGGCACATTTCCAACATTAAGTGCAGACTGTCTACATGGTGCTTGACTAGCCCAAGCACTATCTAGTCATCAAAATAGACCTCCAAGAATTTATGAATAAACTACTTGAATGCCACAATGACCGCACGTGAGAAGATCATCGGTTCATTCTTAAGTCCAAAAGGCATCAATGTATATTGGAAACATCCTCATTTTGTCGCGAAGGTGGTCTTACTCCTGTCTTCTGGCATGATATTAATCTAATGGTACCCAGAGAACCTATCAATAAATGAGTAGGCCTCATGTCCTCCAACATTGTCCAGGACCTCAACAGTAAACAGTGTCAAAAAGGGATTATGGACACAGGCATCATTAAACTTTCTGAGGTCTACGCAAATCCTTATTTCATCCTTTTCCTTCTTTTCTTGAACTACCATTGGACTCACCTCATCAGATTCCTCCACCAATTCAATAATACCTACTACAAGCATCTTGTCCAACTCCAAGTGGACCTTTTCCTTGTATTTGTGATTAAGGCGATATGGCCTCTGCTTAACGGGCTTCGCGTCCGATTTCAAGGTTATTTTCATCACTCCGAAATCACCTATGATTCCTTTCAAGTCCAAAAATTTGGTAGGAAATAAGCCTTGATATTCGCAGAGCAACTCAACGACTTTATCTACTGTAGCATCATCCCAGTAATCTCCAATCTTTACAAACTTTGGCTCTGCCTCCATGCCAATGTTTACTTGCGTGGTTTTCAACGGCACAGTGATGTCAAGGTTGTCTATCTACAGTCCCTCTACTTTGCAGTGGCCTTTTGCTTCTAGGATGTTAATATTCCTTGGATCCTCATCCTCTCCTCCTGAAGTCATATTATAGCATTCTAGCGAATGGCGTAGTTGGGTGCTCCAATCCAGTTGATCCAATTCTAGGGGATCTTGCGAAATTCTGAAGATCAATTCTTTAACCTACTGCAACACTTCATCAATAATTTTGAATATGTCTTCAAAACTAAATGTCCTAATGAAGCCTTCTCTTAATATATCACATTCTTGTTGAAGTTTCTATGTTTACTTAGTTTATAAATCCTTCATGCACTTTTTTTTATTTATTCCTACTTGCTAGTTATTTTTCTTTAACAATTTATTTACAAAGTAAATACTGAAAATAAACACCAGTGCATGCTCAACATATTATAGATCAACAACTAAAAGAAACAAGAAAAAACACACCACATGACACCATTATTTTTGGACCAATGTCACTGGAAAAACCCAATGCAGGAAAACCGGTGCAGTTATCTCAGGGTTTTCTTATTAAGAAATATCAGAGTACAATCTAGGTGCCAAAACTAGCCTACCCAATAGAGAATTTCCTTAGCAACTATACCTCACAATTTGAGAGAAATCTCGTAACTGAAACCTCAGAAAATCCTTCTGGCATCTCCTCAACACAAAACTACTCTACAAACCCAGCGTCTACCCAATCTGGACGGCATCAGCCCCTCTTTGTCTCACACTAGCCCTGCATTAGCATTTCGTGGCCTGTGTTAGCCCCAAGATGCCCTGCGTCAACTTTCTGGGCCTCTGCATCATACATATTGCCCTATCTGGTGCTCTTCACAGCACTTAGCTGCCTTTGCTTGGCCCTGCGTGAGCCCTTGCTGGCTCTGCATCACTCTCCTTGGTTGTTGCGCTATTCTCCTAGCACAATCTCTGCCTTCTATTTTTCTTTGTACTCAATGCCCCTTAGTTTCTCTCTTGATCACTAATTCTATCTCTCTTAGCAAACCTCGCTCTAGAGAATAGAATGACTGATCACTTAGGTGTATTCTACAAGTGACCCTCAATCCTCCTCTTATACTTTTCCTATTGAAATCTCAACAGCCAAGATTAAGTCCCTAATCAATGGCTAAGATTAGATTTGGCTTGATCCATGTCTTTTGGACCATTCTAAGAAAGATTCATATTAATACACATTAATATTTTATTTTCCCTAAGTTTAGACGTAGGGACTCCATTAAAAATATTAATTATTTCAATATCTCCCTATCTGTTTAGAATATGCCCAAACCCTTTCTTGGTATTGGAGATCTCATGTTCCCCAACTCCTCCACCAAATTGCGTGGCTGGAGCACATCCGATGCTACCCCAAATCAACACTCCCTCTTAGCGAGGACTGTGCTCTAGCAATACTCCTCACTGAATATTACTCTAATCATTCGACATCGGTACCTGCGTTGATGCTAGGCCTTCCTGCCCAACATCCTTTGCAATAATCCCTCCTGTACTACTTCCCATGGTTCTACCACTACCACTGCTACATCTATATGACATCTCCCTTTGCATCCGTGTTGTTGTTGGTCCTTTCTGCCAACACTGCATTCGCACTGCACCTTATCTCATCATGCTGCATCGTGTTGCCCACTACTGCACTACTACTCAGTTACTAAGAAGTAAGCAATTGATCTTCCAACCTGACCTCCCTATTGGGTTAGAGACCCTCCTGATGTTGAAGCTCCCTCTGCTGCTGACAATTGCTCCCTCTCTGACCTCTTTGCTGCTGCAACAACTCCCTGAATCGCGCACCGATGCACACCTCTTTGTTCCATCCTGCACTAGTGCAACAGTCTTGTTCCTTTCACACTGCTACATCCTACTATCTCTGCATTGTCTCAAGACTCCCGCACTATAGCTCTCTCTACCACTCCATCCACATCCATCTCTACCCACTCAGCCAGTCCTACTACTCCTCGTCGGCGCTCCCGTAGCAAGGTCTAATCCAAGAGGATGAGCACCTCGAGGATCTTTCCCCTCATCGCCTATAGTCCACTTGACTACAGCTCAATGTCTCCCCACTTCCTCTCAAGTGGCGCATGTGCACTCATGGCATAGTCATCATCTGTCAAAACTTCCTTCTCTACCTATGCTAGCACTACCTTAGTCTCAAAAGACTCTCCCTTACTCTTCTTCCTTAGGCACTGGGTCACATAATAACCCATCTCCCCATAGTGGAAGCACTTGATCATGGAGAGGTCTTTCTTCTTCTGCTTCTCTTACTTTCCCTCAGATGCTATGGCCACATCCTCCTCCTCCTGTTGAACTTTGATACCTTTGTTGCTGCTACCTATCTTTGACTGCCATTTGATCTCTTCCTGGTGAAGAGCTACCCACATCTCATCCCAAGGTAGGAGAGTCCATTTGCCCATGATACTCTAGACAAACTCTTCCCAATCTTCTAAGATAGCATTTAGGGTTGTCCACACCATAAGCTCCTGATCTGATGTCGCTCCTATAGCAGTTAACTAGTCTCGGATCTCATTCATTCCTTCGAAGAAGGTGTCAATCGATTGACCCTTCTTCATCTAATATGACCTCATCTGGTTCTTGAGAAGCATTCTTCTCTGCACATAAGTATGCTGGTACAAGTTCTTGAGAGCCTCCCACATCTCAACTGTCATTTCCTTCTCAGCTATATGTGGTACCACATGATCCTTGACCCTATCAAGGATAATGAACTTGGCCCTCGCCATCGCCTCTTCGTACTTGTCATTATCATTGGGGTCGACTGGGAGAGCTATAACCTTCAAGGCGAAGTTCTTGACATGATTCCTATCAAGCATTGATAAGATTCTGGCCTTCCAGACTGTGAAGTTCGATGATCCATCCAGTCTATCCTAGTTTCTTACCCTGTGAAGTGCCATGACGCTCCTCTACTTCCCTCCTGGAAGTTCTCTGTTTGAATCCTCTAAGTCTCTACTTCCCCTCTGGAAGTTCCCTTCTGGTCTCCCTCTGAGTCTTGATTTCCCGCCTAGAAATCCTTCTGCCACTTGTCGAAATGACCCCTACTATGATCCTCTTATGCAACTACACTATTGATCTAGGTTCCTTGGCTAGAAACCCTCAGTAACAACTCCTCTAGTCTTGCTTTGTCAGGTATTGTTCTGACTACATTACCTCACCAACTCCACTCTGCAATATTTATACAGCATTCTAGACTCCAGCAACTACCTCTTTGTGAACCGTGTCAACCCCTTTCTATCTCACGCTAGCTTTGCGTCACCCCAGATGGATCTGCATCAGCCCTGGGATGCCCTGAGTTAGCCCTCTGGCCCTCTATGTCAACAACGCTGGCCTCTCATAGGCTCTGTGCAGCTCTCGACTTCTTCTCTGTGGCTCTGGTTGGCTCTGCATCACACTTTTTAGCTTCTGCACTGCTAGAAACAGCTTCTGTCACCTTGGGATGGCTGTTTTCTGCTGCTATTGCTCCACTCAGCTGATTTCTTTTAGTCCTCCTATGATTTGTAATCACGCTCTGATACCATGTTGAAGTTTCAAAGTTTACTTAGTTTAGAAACCGTTCATGCACTTTTTCTGATTTATTCCTACCTGCTTGTTATTTTTCTTTAACAAGTTATTTACAAAGTAAATACTAAAAATAAACACCAGTACATGCTCAACATATTATAGATCAACAACTAAAGGAAACAAGAACAAACACACCACATGACACCATTATTTTTGAACCAATGTCCCCAGAAAAACCCAATGTGAGAAAATTGGTGCAGCTATTTGAGGGTTTTCTTATTAATCAATATCATAGTACAATCTAGGTGTCAAAACTAGCCTACCTAACAGATAGTTTCCTTAGCATCTACACCTCATAGTTTGAGAGAAATCTCCTGGCTGAAACCTAGGAAAATCCTTCCGGAATCTCCTCAACACAAAACTATTGTGCAACCCTAGAGTCTGCCCAATCTGGACTACGTCAGCCCCTCTCTATCTCACGCTAGCCCTACGTCAGTCTTTCTTGGCCTGTGTTAGGCCCAGGAGGCCCTGTCTCAGCTTTTTGGGCCTCTGCGTTAGGCACGCTGGCCTATCTGGTGCTTTGCACAACACTTGGCTGCCTCTATGTGGCCCTGTGTGATCCCTTACTGGCTCTATGTCACTCTCCTTGGATCCTGTGGTACTCTCCCAACAAAATCTCTGCCTTCTATGTTTCTCTATACTCAATGCCCCTCATCTGCTCTCCCAATCATTGATTCTATCTCTCTTAGCAAACACCGCTCTAGATAATAGAATGATTGATCGCTCTGGTGTATTCTCCAAGTGACCCTCAAGCCTCCTCTCATACTTTTCCTATTGACATCTCAATGGTCGAGATTAAGTCCCTAATCAATGGCTAAGATTAGATCTTGATTGATCCATGTCTTTTGGACCATTCTAACATAGATTCATATTAATACAAATTAATATTTTATTTTCCCTAAGTTTAGACTTAGGGACTCCATTAAAAATATTAATTATTTTAATATCTCATGATCTATTTAGAATCTACCGAAACCCTTTCTAGGTATTGGATATCTCATGTGCCCCAACCTCTCCCCCAAATTTTGTGACTGGAGCACATCCGATGCTACCGCAAATTAACAATTCTGTAGTGCCATGGCAGAGCTCTTATTCCAAATACCAGTTCATAGGCATTATATCTAGAGTGTGATAGAATAAATGCACCCACTCTAGCTGCAGGTCAGTCCCATAAACCTTAGTCCACTTTGTTAAATGATTGCATGAATCATTTCTCCCATCGTACTTCTCGGTTAATCGTACTTTAGGGTGACCAAATCACATCCTCATCATCCTCCTATAGTTGTGCCATTCTTCAAAGCTATCTTTATGCGTACCCCACCACTGTGCAAGTGTAGTGCCCAATCCAATGCTTGGAAGCGATGTTTCTCAGGTACTTCACTTTCAAAGGCATCCAAAAATTTATCCATGTTAGTTAAACCATCATAATAAGGCAAATTTCTTACCTCTGACAACACACAACGCAGTGACTTGGTCATCGTTGCAGCACAGTGTGGATAATTGTTGCAACCTATTTTTCCAATGTTCCGATTATTCGTCTGAATCTGAGGTACAATAACTTTCGGGGTCCCATGAAATTCATCCATCAGCTATCAAATTAACCTAGTCTTGGTCTCGCGCTGTTATTTTATATATCTAGTCTAAATCATCAGTGCTTTCCTCATAGTCGCGAACCGGTTTAGTATAGTGTGGTCCTTCTATAGGGTCCAGTGGTACTACAACGCAGAGTGATTTCCTTTCAAATGACATTGTCTACTTCTTCAAATTGATAACCCTGTTCACGGCGATAGCCCAATCAATTCCTAGGTGCTTGGAATATGGATTGATGTCATCAACAATCTCTATTACTTCAAAATCGGTCAATGTGATCACTCCTTCTATATCTACAGTCTCTCCGTGCAATCGCCCCATAGGGATAATCTTTTGTTGGTTTTCCATCCTTAATTGGATTAGAGACCACTGCAAAATAGGTCTCCCCATTCTTTCCCATTTTTGTTTAGGCAAAACATTCACATCCGACCCTAGATCCAAAATAACTTGGTCCATATCATAGTCTCCTATTTGAGCAGTGAGCCTCATCTCGTGCCTTGTTCTTGTCTTATGTTTGCCTAGCTTTCTTACGGTGTGGTGTCATTCAGGAGGACTTTGCTTACTAGCACACTTATTTATCAGTTCTTGAATCCCTTTCATAGCCTTGCTATCACGCAATAGCTTCATACAAGTCTCCAAGAAGGTAGTAAGCATGGAGGCGTCAACCTCTTTAGATAGCTTGCCCTAACTTCGTGAGGTAGAGGTCTCAATGAATATTTTCTTTCCTTCCATGAACGTTTCCTTCACATGCTCCAGGTCAAACCCAAATTCTTTTTCTAAAGCCTTATGGACCCATTCACTTTCTTTCAGTTGTTTCCCTTTATCATCACCAATTATCATTGGGATCCTCTTTGCAGGGCTCAAACCTAATCATCTATAGCTTTTGAGTAGTTTGTTGAGGTTGCACCTTCTTCTCGTGCATCTTAGCTATTAATATAGGGCATTCTTCTATTGCATGGTCAATCTGAGTACAATACTGGCATGATGAGCATGTCTGGCTCATACACTCCCTCGCGTAGTGTCTTGGCACTCTGCAATTATAGAAAATAACTTATCCCCGACCTCTACCAGGTCCCCTCCTCCTTAGCCTCGTCTGCGCCCCTAATATCTTCTACGTGCTCCCCTAGTGCTTTGATCCGAAGGCCAAATTTCCATTTTCATTTGATACGCAAGCGCTCTTTCCATCATCAATTCATAGCTACGATAGTTATGTTCATCATGGCCCACCGATTTACAGAAATTGCAGAATAATGGTTGTGGTGTCTGCACAAATTTTTGCAGCAAGTGGCAATTTTCCGTTACATGTTTTCCAGCTACCTTGCAAAGAGAACACCACAGCACGAGCCCTGTACTTGGTCCTACGGCAACCTCTTGCCTTAGGGGCATTGGTCCTCCCCCTATAATATAATTCATGAAAATAGGGCAATGATCTTTACCATGCCCTTACATTTTACATTTTAGGCACCAAACTTCTTCGCACACCTCCGACCAAGCCACTTTTTCCTTTTCCAAGATCTGCAACTCCAAGCAGAGGTTTTGTAACTCCACATGAATCTATTGAACTCCCAAAGAAGTGTCTTGAATAGGCATTTCATGAAATCTCATCACAATTTCCAGGGCTTCCACATGGATGCATATCTTTTGTTGTGACAAAGCAACCCTTAAGTGGGGCAAGAGTGAGGCTACAAACCATTCATGATGTTGACTATCTATGAGATTCATATTAGCTTCACAGATCTGGTGCTTCAATCTTTGATATAATTCCTAAGGCGTTTCATTGGGTCTCATCATGATTTTCTTGAATCCAATCACTAATTGTGATTCAGATTTGGGCTTACCGAATTCTTTGTTCAAAGCAGTCTGAGTGTCGACTAATGATGCTAGGTGATTACCGGTGCAATACTTAATGTACCATGTCAATGCATGATCTTGCAGAGCAGTAACCAACTGTGCCTTCTTTATATGATCATTTGTAATATTCTGTGCCATCCATACAACCTTTGCAGTGAACAAAAACTGATACGGGTCCTCACTTCCCCAGCCCTTGAAAATGGGAAACTTCATGGTATTTGATATGTTGAATGATTACACAGGTGGTGGTGGTGTGGGTGAAGGTGTATGTTGTGGAGGTGAAGGTGGAGGTGGTGTGGGCGGATTAGGTATTCACGGAAGACCCTGCTTTATCAACTATACAATGCTTTGGGGTGAGGCCTGTAACACTCCCTCGTTATCACTCAAACGAGGCTCTATCAATGGGTTGTATTTAGGACCTTCTCTCTCCTAATTCCTAAATAATAGTCCACTTTTCATATATCCAAACATCAAGGCAGTGGCATAACCCACTTTTCACACAAGAGAATTTTAATCCAAGTATTCAAAGATCTCAAATGCTTACCTCGCGGTCCCTTGAAAAGGCGTCGCTCTACTTCACTGTAGCTAACTGAAGTATCGACCGAGAATTCTGTAACAAATCCTATGATGACTCGATCAAGCCAGTGGTCAAAAACAAGCACAATCTTATCTTCAGAAGCTTCTAACCTCCACACTAGCTCCGGGATCCACACTATTAGACCGTGAAGCCTCCACCTTCCTTGGTCGTCTACAAATTTAGTGATCCACTCAAACAGTTTGATCGAGAAGGTGCAAAAGAAAATTTTGTGTATGTTTGTGTATATATGTCCAACCACTGTTATTTTTTCAAGCACGAATATCTATTTTCTTGCGCTACAAATTCGTGGATCTTTCTATCCAACCACTTCTCAATTTCTTTCTTTGTCGAATTCTATTAATTGGACATCACGCATCTCCTTATGCAGATCCAGGTCCTGACAATAGAACCATTTGTTAGCTTAGTTGGTCCAAACCTAGATTTAGAGTTAGTTGTGCCAAAAATATCCCTACACTACTGGCCCTTTCGCCATCAATCCATGGAGCGTAGACTGAAGTCTCACGCGAAGCAGTATGTGGGGATGTTGGAATGAATTTTCCACACCCAGAGATCGGTGTGATGTCATTTAATGCCCTAAATTTGCCTTCATGCAGATCGATAAGCATTTATGGCTTATCGATGTAACTTCCTTTAATCAGCCTCTAGACCTCCACAAAGGTCTACGACTAGCTTTCATGGACCCTGAATAGGTAGATTAACTACTTACGCGCATCCAAGATTATTCTTGAACCTGCACTAACTCAGATCTTCTTAAGTGTTTGATAACTCTAACATGCAATGATATAATCTTCATGTAAACCCTTAACATCAATTGTGTTCTAATAACAATATAGATCAAGTAAAGTCGTGCATTAATACAACATTATTTCATAAGCCCATCATTCATCACAGCATAAAGTGCATTCATACATAACATCAGTAAATAGATGAAACACAGGACTTTCTGTAATAATCTTCTTTATTAATATTCAATTCAACTTACAGACTCAGGACTTCCTTACGCACTCAGCTACAAGGGTCCACGTACTCAGCTGCGAACTCTACTTTAGGCCTCTGCGCACATAGTGGCAGAGCTTTTTGCTCCTCTAAAACCTCTATGATTTTCCTTCTATTGACCCATTACATCATCTTCTTCCTTATTCTCCCTCCTTAAGACTCTCTAAGACACATCTATTAATACAGTCCCATGGTCCGCGAACCATGGGTGGATCTATAAAAAGCTTACTTAACTTACATAAAGAAGGGTAAAACCCTTTTTGACTCGTTTACTATCTACGCACTCTATGACTGCAATTTGTGGAGACTTTATATCTTTTTACATAAAACTTGGGCTTTTGCCCCAAAATTGACCCAGGGGACCCCATCCCAACAAAATAGTTTATGAGGATTTTTTTTCCTGATGAACACCTTTTCCTTATTTCCTCGTAAGATCTTTGGTATGGAGATAACATTATATATCCCTAGGCTTCAAGGTTTCCTCTCACTTTTTCGAAAGATGAACATAGAAATTTATGTCACTTGGCTAAAAGCTATATTATTATAGGTGACACTTTATATCGCCGCGGGGTTGATTCAATCATTAGACTTTGTTTGACCTTAGAAGAAGGTGAGTTTGTGCTAAATGATTTCCACACTGGAGATTGTGGTGGTCATCTATCTGGGCTTGCAACAACCCAAAAAAAATTACATGTAGGCCACTTTTGGTCCTCGATCTTCAAGGATTGTGTTGAAGTCGTCAAGTGATGCCACCCTTGTCAAGCTTATACATGGAAAATGCACACACATCCAGCTCTTCTCTTTCTTGTTATTACCATCAGTTCATTCACAAATTGGGATATTGATGTTACTACTTGCAATCCACCTTTGGCGGGAAATCATAAGTATATCATTGTAGTTGTCGACTAATTTACTAAGTGAGTTGAAGCTATGCCCACTTTCAAGAACAACAGTGAAACAACAACCCTGTTTCTCTTCAACCAAGTCATTTCCTGATTTGGTATTCCCAAAGATATTGTCACTGACCATGGTAGTCATTTCCAGAACTAGATGATGTCTAAATTAGCCCTTAAGTTGTGTTTCCTACAGGAGAATTCATCTCCTTATTATCCAAAGTCCAATAGGAAAGTCAAAGCTGTGAAAACATCCCTAAAAATCATCCCACAAAGAAAAATTAACAAAGCTCAATCTAATTGGAACATTATGTTATATCTGCCGCTTTGGGCATACCAAATTTCAGTCAAGACTACTACAAGTTTTACTCCATTTCAACTAGTTTATGGGTTAGAATCAATTTTTCTTGTTGAATGTGAAATTCCTTCCCTTACATTAGTTGTTGAACTTCTTCCAAATACTTATAGTATTGAAGAATGCCTCATTCATTTGGAACATCTAGATGAGTAGCGTTGAGATGCAGCCATAATCAACGAAGCTCATAAAAAGAGAGTAAAAGCTCAATATGATGAGGTTGTTCATCTTAGGGTTTTCTCTAAAGGCAACCTTCTCTTGGTTTATGACCAAGACAAAAACACCTTGGAGGCAGGCAAGTTCAAATCTATGTGGTACGGTCCCTTTATTGTTAAAAAGGTCTTGAAAAAGGGAGCTTATGAGTTGGTTTATTTTGAAGGAAATGAATTAGAAGAGCCCACAAATGGGCTCTATCTTAAAAAGTATTTTTCTTAGGATTCAACCTAGAATTTTCTTGGTTGTAAATATTGTATATTTGTGCATATCTATCTAACGGTTTCGTAGTGATCTTTATATTTTTTATCTACTTTGGAAGGTATTTGTGGACAATTTGATATATTTAAGGTTCACTAATGGTGCTAGTAGACACATCTAGAACCTTGCTTCCACGACTTGGGTGACTTATTATCCATCCGGCCAGTTGTTGGTTTCAAGGGGTGTGTGTATCAGTCCTGCTTCAAACAATGTTTCCGAATATACTGTTGTCATTAATTTACTATTTGAGGCAATATCTCTTGGTATTGATTCATTAGTAGAATACTTGGGTTTGAAATTGGTGGTATCTCAATTAAACACCATCTATCATGTGATAGATCCTTATTTATATCATCAATTTTAGAGAGTGTGTTTATTATAGAGATCATTTATTTATATCACATTTATTCATATTCCATGATCAAAAAATTCATTTGTCGATTTAACGCTAATCAAGCATTAGATTGGCACATAAATCATTCATCACATTAAAAATAAAAAAATAATCGAAGAGTCATTTTTATATATATGATCATCACAGTGAAACCATTGGTACATAGATAGAAGTTTTATATTCAAAATAATATACAAAATTGGGACAAAATCATCCTACAACATTAGGACAGATGCCCATAATCATGTCTAATCAAAAGATCTGATCATCCATAAGTTTATATCTATGGGTCCTTCTCAGGGTGAACATCACGAAAGAAGACAATGGCATTTGTCACTCGGAATATTCGCAATTGCGTGGCACTCCTACCATGCGCATCTGCAACTCTTATTGGAGGCCTTCTATCGCTACCATGGGTACCACATGAGTCGGTCTCACCAAGTTTCTCTGTACAACATGAAGGGTCCTTTCAATCTTAGATGTGGTCCCCTCTGTGTCTCTCTCCCGATGCCTGTGCATAGGTAGACCCGCAGGTCTTACTAGTCCAATTTCTGTGCCATGATCAAAATAATTTTGTAAGTATTTGTCTCATAAAAAATATGTTCAGTTTATTTACACTTAAAATCTATTTTTTTTTAACATTTCAAAATTAAAAACATTTTTACCTATGGCTCCCCACACTGCATTTGGTGGCAACACTAGATCTGGGTCTCCTCTGAAATCCATGCCAGCGTGGGAGTAGTCCTCAACAACTATGAATTGGTGTTCACACTAAGAGCAGAACTCATCATAGAAAGTGTCTAAGGACCTCACCGCCACCAAGTCTCTTCATAAGATCAGCCCATGTTGGGCATGGAATCCCCCCAATGCATGTTTTGGGGCTTAAAGCCCAAGTTTTGACCAAGTATTTTGTAAAATTCCATGATTTATGGGCGTGGAGCGCGAAGTCATAATAGAGTCACACGGTTGTCTGCCCTTGTTTTTGTAATATAATGTCGGCTTGATAGACCTACCCATGGTCCATGGACCATGGGATTGTATAAATAGAGCAAGGCTTTAAGTGTAGAGATAGAAAAGAGATAATAGAAGAGGCATGATGAGTCTAAGACACTGAGTCGAAGCATAAAGTGTGCCTTTGGGTCGTAGAATTAGAGAAGGCTCTGCAGCTGAGTGTGCAGAAGCCTAGTAGTTCGTAGTTGAGTGCACGGACCGTTGTAGCTGAGTGCATAGGGAAGGTCAAGTCTGTAACTATTGGAAGAATTAATAAAGAGAAGTTTACCATATTTCTATGTATCTTTTCCTATTTTAATACACAATTGGGTTTAAATTGTAAGTGGACTGTTTACTTAATGCGCAAACTCATATGAATGTGTTGTATAAATAAAATGTAAGACATCTATTTACACGAAGATAATTGCCTAAGCATAGGAAGATAAGTAAGGTATCTAGTGTGACTTAGGGGAATAGCACAAAGCCCTGATCCAGTAGCGCGGAAGCTCCACAACCCCTGGTTAGCGTTGCGTGAAGGCAAGTATATCAAGGCGTGAAGGCCTGGGAAGTACAAAGGGACTAATAGCTGTACCAGTTCAACCTCTTAGAAATCTCAAGGGTGCAGAAACATGGTTCCAGCACCCTCCCATACTACTTCGGGTGAGACCTCAGTCCGCGCTCCGCGGACTGTTGCCCAAAGGGCCAGTGGTACATGGATTTGTTTGGCTAATTAAATCGGAACCTGGGTCAGGCCCCAATAAGCCAACAAATGGTTTCATTGCGGGGACCAGGATCTGCATAGAGATGTTTGATGTCGTATCACTGGAATCTGACAAAGAAAGAAATTAAAGATTGGTTGGATAGGAAGATTCACGAATTCACGGTGCAGGAAAACAGGAATCCACGACTCTCAAAGGAAGAGTGGTTAGACTACTATTTATATATAAAGATCCACGAAATTTTCTTTTCATCTTTCCCTACTGAGTTGTATGGTGGATGATGAAGCTAGCAGATGGCCAAGGAAGGTGTAAGCTTGAAGACCTATTGTGTGGACTCCAGAATTGGTGCGCAGATTGGAAGCATTGGGGGATAAAATTGTGCTCACTCTTGATCATTGACTCGATCAAATCATAGGAGGATTCATCACCGAGTTCATGGTACATACTTCAGTCAGCTATAGAGAGGCAAAATTACGTTTCCTCAAAGGGTTGCGAGGTAAGTACGTTAAATATTTGAACACTTGGATTAAAATGCTACTGTGTGAAAAGCGGGTTATGCGAATAAATTAATGTTTGGGGCTATACGAAGTGGGAAAATCTATAGAAATGAAGGTAGTACAGAACTAGAAACTAGCCCCTTGATTTCATCTCCACGAGGAGGCGAAGAAGAGCTCACTAGGGTCTCACAAAGAAGTGCGATCAATTTGATAAGGCAGAGAATTCCGTGCATACCACCCCCACCCACACCACTGCTAGTTTCACCCTTTTCATCTCCACCTTTGCCCATACCACTTCTGCCACCACCATGAAGCATTATGGCGAGCGCGATAAAGTTGCTAATGTTCAAGGGAGTAGGGAATGAAGATCTGGACCAATTTTGGTTCATGATAAAAGTTGTATGGGAAGCACAGGGAGTCACGGATGACAATATAAAGAAGGCAATGTTGGTCAGAGCTCTACAGGATCACGTGTTGACCTGGTACATTAAGCATTCCAATGATAATTTGAATGTGGGGATCACAGATATCCAAGTTGCGCTGAACAAATAATTTAGTAGGCCAAATTCAAAGGCACAATCGATCATTGAGTTTAAGGAAATCAAAATGTTGCGAAATGAGACCCCTTAGCAGCTGGATCAAAGACTAAAGTGTACAATTCACAAAGCTAACATGATGTTGACAAATCGACAACACCACAAATGGTTTGTAGCATCATTAACACCGCATGTAAGGAACGCACTGTCACAATAGAGGCTAACAACTCAGGCTGAGGCTTTGTAGGTCACAACGAGATTGCACGAAACTCCAATATAAGTTCCCAACCTAGGAGTTCAGCAAATTCATGTGCGATTGAAAAACATATGCCTTGAGATGCAGAGTTTGAAACATGACAAGACAACTCACCCAGAAGTGCACAATGAGCTATGGTGCATAAAGTGCAAGGGCCAGGGGCACGACAAGGACCACTGCCCAATGTTCGCGAATTACCTCGTGGGAGGAGGGAGAATTCCATTGAGACCAGAGGCACAAGCAGGACCAAGCACGATGCCTACATTATGGTGCACAATATGTCAGATAGAAGGAAAGCATGCTACGGATAACTGCCATTTATTGCAAAAGTATACTCAAACTTCACAGTAGTTGTTATGTAATTTCTGTAGATCATTAGGACATGATGAGCGCACCTATAGAAGTTATCAGTTGATGATGGATTAGAATCATACCTATAGAGTTTAGGACAAAACATGCCCCCTTGACCAAAACACAGGGATGGCGCAAACCAGATTTCAGGGTCGCAGACAAGGTCGAGGTGGAGGAGGACCGAGAAGAGGTCACAGACAACTGAAATGTTACAATTGTGAAGGGCCAGGACATTATGCCCGCGATTATACAAATCCAAAACAGCCATCATGTTTGGATTGTAAATTGTTTGATCATGAGATAGAGGAATTTCCCACATTGATAGAAAGGTTGTGCGATAAAGGAGCACTCCAACCTCCCTCGACTTAGAACCTGCAAATGGTGAGGTTTGAGCTGCGCGAGGAAGACCCTAATGTGAATATTGTGCTCTGAAGTGAAATTACGGCAAGGGATGACAAAGGTAAGCAACCTAAAGAAAGTACTTGGGTTCGCAAGGCCCCAACGAAGGAACCAGAGTTTGATTTGAAGTGCGCTAAGGAAACCTTCATGGAAGCTAAGAAGAGCTTTGTTGATGCCTCCACTTTAGAAATTTAAGATAGACTAGAGCTGGAAATGGACCCATCAATGCTCACCATTTTCCTAGAAGCATGCATGAAGCTGTTGTGTGACAACAAGGCTATAAAGGGGCTGCAAGAAATCATAAATAGATGCACTGGGACCGCACATAGTCCAGAATCTTGGAAAGCACACAATGCAACCGAGAAGGGAGATGAGATTGACCGCGCAGATTGGACAATATGAGATGGACCAAGTGGTTCTAGATCTAGGATTGGACGCAAACGTCCTGACAAAGTAGACATGGCAGCACATGGGAAGGCATAAACTACAATGGTCTCCTATCTGACTATGAATGGTGAACCAACAAAAGATCCTACCTATGGGGAGACTCCAGGGAATCACAATGGCTATTGAAGGAGCAAGTGCGCTAGCAAATTTTGAAGTGATAGAGATTGTTGATGACAACAATCCCTACCCCGCGCTATTAGGAATCGATTGGGCCATTGATATGAATGGGGTGATACATCTAAATAAGCGCAAGATGATTTTTGAAAAGAAGTCTCTGCGCATAGTGGTACCTTTGGACCCTGGAAAAGGATCACACTATACGGAGCTGGTGCGCAACTATGACAATGAGGATGACTTGGATTGCTTCTACAAGATAACCGTGTGAGAGAAAGACTGGGTGAATCCGACCATGGATGGATGAATATCATCAAAGTGCGAAAGATCATGCACATCGGATTTGGATGAGGAAATAGAACAATTGCAAAACGAGTTACACGAGGTAACCACACTGAATTATAACATGATGACAGGATCGTTGCACTGTGTATTGATGGAGGTGAGGGATCTACCTACGTATGATGGATTAAGTGAGGTGGATGACTTCCTGAGTAGATTGAAAGAGAAGTACCGGAACAACAATGTTTCAAAGCTTTGAAGTGGGTATTGCATGCTACACTCGCGAGGTGGTGGGGTACGCACCAAAGAAGTTTTGAGGATTGGTGCGAATGCAGAAGGATGATGTGCATGCGACTTGGAAAGCCTCAGATGCGGTCAAAAAACAAGTATGATGGATGGGATGATCCGTGCATGCACCTCACAAAATGGACAAAGGTCTATGGGGAGGAGTCAAAACCCAAATGGGTGCACCTGTTCTATCATACCCTGGATATTATACCCATGAACTAGTATATAGAGGCGGAGCTCCAACATGGAACGAATGAATAGGATATCTTGCATGAAGGATTCTTGTTGAACTTCACGTTTGAGGATCGTTGGTGGGATATTGTTAATGATCTGCTACAAGCAGTAAAAGCAACTATCTTTAAAATACCCCAGGAGACAATGGAAGTGCTTTAGCCTGAATGGTGACCCAGCTGGGCTGTGTGCTGGAGTGTTGCAACGTGAATATTGAAGAAGACAACGAAGATCCATAGAAAGTTAACATTCCAAAAATTGAAGGCTACCGCGAGGTTCAAGGGTCATTGATTGAAGACCTTGACATAATCGCACCGGTAAAAGTGAAGAAGGTAAATGTTGGCTTGTTGGGGCCTAACCCAGGTTTAGAAGTTATTTAGGCAAACAAATCCCGAAACTATCAGCCCTTTCGGCAATAGTCCACGGTGCGCAGACTGAGGTCTCACCTAAGGTAGTATGGGAGGGTGCTGGAACCAAGTTTCCACACCCTAGGGATGTCTTGATGAAGTCTGGGAAGTTTGCGAACCAATCCTGCGTGCTTGCACTACTCTGCGTAGTCATATGTCCTTCGTAACTTGTGCAATTGTTTCTGCATAGTGAAGAGGTGTCGTCTAGATCCTTATTCCTTACTATGCTTTTATTATAGATCTTAACTTAATTATGTGGGCCCAATATTCTCATTAATCATTCAACATTCATAACAAGTGCGTACAATCATAAACTATGAAGAGATGCATAAATATAACAGAAGCATAGACACAGTATTCCAAAATCAAATTATCTTATATTAATTCTCTATCCCAATACAATCCCAACTCCACCTTGCGCACTCAGTTGCAAGGGTCCGTGCACACAACTGCGAACTCTACCAAGCCTCTGCACACTCAGTTGTAGAGCCTCTTCCTACTACTACAACCCAAGACTCGGACTTACATACTCAAAGCTTATTCATCATCCAAAACCCATATGACTTCCTCAAAAACTTAAAACCTACTTTACCCTTAGAGCCTCGCTCTATTTATACAATCCCATGGTCTGCAGACCCTGGGTTGGCCAACATACCATACATAAAATTATATTATTTTAGGGTAGACAACCCTAGACTCTCGCGCTCCGCGTCCGCATTTCACGGGGTCTTTATATTACACTTGACCAAAATTCAGGCTTCAAGCACCAAAAACATACTATAGGAGATCTGCTACCCAACAGGCTCCCAACACAATCATCATGACTCATCCTAAGTCACTATGTTGGTGCGGCTATCTTTGCGCTAATTCCATCTAATTGTGTCTGTGTTGTGTGAAGATCCGTAGCGCACTGTTATGGCATCCGCTGGATCCGTTTTTCTCGCTCAGCTGAATGCTCATTGTCAGGGTCAAATCCCTATCACAGGTCATGCATCACTTTCATTTGCGCAGGTTTTCATTCGATGTTAGCTGTGATGAGAAAGGCCTCGTCAATCCAAGGGTGGATGCATGCTTTAAGTACTGCCTCTTTTTGGTGCACAACGTCCACTTGCTCCTTCAATGACTTTGCATGTTGTAGCCTCACAAACCGCTGAGTTAGGACCACTATCTGTGCCATCCTACGCACACTTTCATATTGCATTTGAAGCTCCCGTGCCTCTGTTTCCAACCGTTGTATGGTGGGATCCTCCTGTAAGGTTGTGAGGACCCCAAAAGATTCTTCCAACAACGTGGTGCAACTCTACACTGCCTATTCAATTTCTTCCAACCCTTTTTGGATATCGCCGACACACTGATCTCGAACTTCTGGGGGTGTGGAGCGATGCACCTTCAACTGTAGTTCAACAATTTGCAGGTTAAGGTCCAGCTGGATCCTTGCAGCTTCCTCTTTCACCTTGCGGAATCGACTAGCCAATTTGTGGATCCATATTCCTACTGGAAGATCTGTCGCAGTTTCCAATTCTGGGACGTGGCGATAGGCTTCCTCTACAATTTGCTCGAACTCTTGATTCTGAGCCACTGTTTCATCAAGTTGTAAGCTAAGTTGTTCGATGTTGATTTGTTGTTCAATTAGCATTTTCACTGTGCATCCCTCTCTAGTGCGGAGTTCTATCATCGCTCTGTCTTGTAGCTGGTATAGAATATCTCGTGGAAGGGAAGCCAAGTTTAGGCCAAGTCCCTTGATCTGCCCTACCATGACTCTATCCTCCACGTTGTCCCCTATCAGTGCTTCTTCCGGCAGTGCAACGATGTTTGCCATTTTGGCCCGCAACAACTACTATATTGTCGATGCTCCTATGTCACCGTAGACAGCTACCATCATCTTGTGGGAGTCGCACCTGAAGTCCCTAAAATTGTGCCCTGAGTGCCCCCAACACATTTTTTTGCGTCTTCATTACTTCTTGGAGCGCCTCCTTGGTGACCTCACGAACTATGTAGTCGATGTCATATAGATCACCCTCTATCAATGTAATAGGCTTCCCATCCCATTTGGAAGCCTTGGTCTTCTTCTGTGGCCCTGTTCATTTCATCCCGTGCGGCCGTTTCAATTGTGTAGACGTGGTGCTTGGGTCTGTACCTTCCACTGTATCATCTATCCCATGTCCTGTGGTCAAGTCTGGGCCTCTTTCCTCTTGCATCATGGTGGCCCCTACTGCTACTATTTTTTCGACGGCCTTGGTCTGCTCTGCGGTAGAATTTGCTGCCTTGCGGGAAGCCCTGACCTCCTCGGTGAGCTGCTCATTACGCTTCTGTTGTGCCAACACCTTGGCAACGTCCTTCTGTCTTTATATCGCTACCTCATCACACACTACCAGGTCCGGGCCGCGCCATTCGGGTGGCCATGAGTCGAGCACTACGAACAGCATGTCATCGATTGCGATGAATGGGAGTTTGGTACAGTTTTGCTCCGGGTCCTTCAGCGCCTTGATCTATACGTTGTGCATATCCACTTTAAAGTCTGCAAGGCTCCACAGACTGTCGTATTCCATGGGGGATAGGCGCGGTTGTTTGTGGATCCACATCTGTATGTGTTAGAAAATTATATATTACGGAGCAATGGAACACATGAAATAATGCAGAAATATAAACACAGAAAACGCACAAAACAAGAGAGACACAGATATACGTGGTTCACCCAGTTTGGGCTACGTCCACCTCGAACAGCCAGTCCTTCCTTTCTATTGTCCAGCAAAATGAAGAGACACAACCTACAACAAATCCGCTGTAATATCCTTTGTCTTCTCTCACAGTCTCACCTCTCTGTTTCTCGCTCACATCGAATACACATCTATCTCACAGCCTCAAATACAATGCCCTCATACAAAGAGAGGGGTTGCCTTCTAGGGCAAAAAACCCTAAACTAAAATAATTTCTATTGTCAGATCATCGGCCTGATGAATGGCCCAGATTGACTAGAAATTACTATACTTTTACAAGGCAATTTTACAGCTGTTTTTAGCTTCGGGGGCGCTGCTCCCGAAACCCCCCGCCAGGGGGGGGCTCCCAAAGGTCGCAACTGCCCCCCCCCTGGACCCCCCCTGCAGCGAATATTTTACGGGCGGCGTTGCCGCCCCCATTTTGAACTGGGGTCCAATGTGGTGATACTTTTGAATATAGAAGAGAATCAGGCTCCACACCCAACAGTATGCTCACCTCCATGAGCATCCAGAAGATCTTGAATTATACCCCCTTGGCACATTACTCAGCCAGCTCGATGACCATTGCTGGTACCTCGTTGCCATAGCATTTTCTCACCAATTTTCCTGCCAGCAGCTGAGTGGCTACGTGCACCCCTTTGTCTTGAATGTTAGTAATCACATAGCCCCTCTACTTCTATAACTTGTATTTCTTCTTCATGGCTTCGACGAGCGCCAAGTCTCCGCTTTGGCCAGCTATTTCTGTGGGGTCCCTTCCTGTGCAGGGAGGGTTTAAAATCCTATGAATCAGCTCTGCCATAATGGGAATTGATTCTTCCAGCCACAAGTACCCCTCGTGCACCAAGCAAAGTAGTTTCCTGATGAAAAATACCATGATTGGTTCTCGGTGAAAGTACGAAATGCATAATAGGTGGAGTAGCCCGACCTCCTCCACCCCACACGACCATTCTCATGGTTGCAACACTGTGACTACCCCCTCCTTGCTTTGTTTCATAAGTTGGCTAATCTCCAGATGTGGGAACTTTTCGCTATCTGCGAGGTCCAAATCTTCAAATTTCATCATGGGTATGTGGCGCAAGGTTGAACCCTCAAATAGAATTCCATCTGGGAGGAGTGGGGTTTTGAGTACACTCTTAATGGTGTCCACATCCTTGGGTATTTTTTCCTTCCCCTTCCATCGAGGGACATATTTGGGCAATTTTGCTTCAACGCGCATTGGCAGAATGTCTTCCACCACTTATTCATCTAGTTCAATCTCTTCTACAAAGGTCTGAAGATCCTCCTTTCATCATCTGTCTCAATATGAACCGTCTTACCCTTATCTTCCACAGACAGTTTACTGAACTGCGGATTTCGGGAGACATATGGACCGGTCCTGCTTACTATGGACCCTTTTTAGGCCTCGGCGTCTGGGACAATTTAGAGACTTTCAATGTATCCCCTACCAGCGGTGTAGAGCTCTGCCGGGCTACCTTGGTTTTTGACATCATTCTGATCAGGGAATCTTGTGTCTCCTTCGAGAATGTTTCAAACTAGGGACTTGCTCTCACAACCTCCATATTCGTCAAGTTCATACCCACGTGATAACGCAACAACTGAATTCTCAAAATGCCAAGGGTTGTTCGGTGGAGAGCCACCTGTGATTTATAGGTCTTTTTGAAATCAAATTCGATCGTTCCCCCCATATTCAGCTCATTAATTTGAGAGTGGTGGCAGATAGTCCCAAATCTAGTTCTAACTTTGTGTCTTAATTGCCCGCCATCCACTCCTCGTTGCTTTAAATTGGACATATTGTCATGAATAGTGACAACAACGGTCACTTTCCATGCGGCAGCGTAGTCCCTTGTGCATGAACAAGACTTGTGCGCCATAATAACCCTGCACACAGCTTCCGTGTCGCTCAGCTCCCATACAGACTCTTTTATAGCCCCGCGCTCTCTTTCAACTGCTTGGAGTGCTGAGACTGTGCTTCCTACGGATAGTAAAGTGGTCGCAATCCTGGTGTGAGGCTTCAAGTCACCTTCCAACCCAGTCCGTGGGCCTTCCTTAGTTACCCTCACGCCAGTCAGCGCCTTGCATTCTTCCTTATGCAGTGTGCTTCCCTGGTTGCTTTGTCTGATAAGGTGGGGTCGCAGCCACGGTAGTATAGCCAGAAATTATCGGCGACAATCTTATAGTGCGGTGGTAGGGCTGCCCATAAATTGGCCTATCCTTCTATCGACATGTAATTCTTATGCAATTTTGGTTTCTAGTTTTTTGATATCCGTGTCCATTAATATGCTTTTCTGCTTCTGTCGTACCCTATGTTATCACTCAGATGTTTTCCCTATAAGTTATCAAAGAAGGAATAGTCCAAGGTAACCACAAACCTAATCTTTTAGACTCAGGTTCTAGCCAACCTAAGTCCAGAGAGGGCTCTATCTTTATAATTTAACTTTGCTTTGGGTAGATTTCAGGCTAGTTATTAGTGCTCATGATGTTTTGTTTTGATTGGGTGGTGGAATTAAGAAAACAGATGGGCAGAGTAAGTATTCAGGGCATTGGGCTATGGAGTCAATCAAGAGTGGTTTAACTGGATCTGATCAATCACCAAGGTAAGAGTTCACAGGGTAGGCTAGCACAACAAAAGAAAATCTATAGGTTCAAATGGATGTGGTAGTCCTAACCAGGGTAAAGGGCAATGAAGAATCCTTAACCAGGATTAAGATGAAGAAAGGAGGGATGATCAGTAGCAAAGGGCAATGAAGAATCCTTTACTATGCACCAAAGGGGGGAAACTACGAAAGTAAGGGAGTAATTGAGAATTCCCAGACCAAGATAGTTTAGTAGAAAACATATAGAAAGAAAACAGTTAAAATAGAGAGTATTTAAGCTAATTCTGAGATATCATTCCTTGTTTAATTTTCAAATTTCATAAGAGACACATGTGAATATTTATAACATGAAGAGAAAACAATATTTAAACATGAAGAGATAATACTTATTTGTTCCAACTATGCACAAGAATCCAGTGAAATGTCCTTAGCTTTATTTCATAATCTAGGAAACCAGTCCAGTCTTGAATACAATAGCTCCTTAGCTTGATATAAAATGTCTACAGAAATGTATTTTAATCCACCTAAATGAATCTCAATATTCTTATACTGATTTCACATATCTCTTTGTACAACCAGTGGCAACTATGCTATTAGGAAGCCCTCCTCCCAGAATCAGTGTAGATATCAGGAGGGTCCTACAATTTTCCAAACATTATAGAGTGGGATATTGGTACTTGTACCAAAACCACACTAAAATCAGAATATATGGATGTGAGTTGCCTCCCTATAAATTGCCCAGATACCTCCCCATGAGATTGATTGCTCTGGATTACTACAGGAAAATGATTAATTCAGATGAGGCACATTTTTTGAAGGCCAAGAAGAAAGCTCAACTTAGGACAAAAGATCAGCTTGGCCCCTTCATATGCAACAGTAGGAAAGTAGTGAAGGAGGCAGAGGAAATCCTCCAAAGGCTTAAACTGAAACAAAGTTTTATCTGGAATTATGACCCTTTAGAGTTCATTTGCAATAGGAGACAAAAGAACAAATTATCTCCTTATATATGTTTGGTCAATTTAGTGTGATCTAAATTGCTATTTATAATGTCAACCCGGGGTTCGTAAACTGACGAAGTGAGGTG
>APFE031185704.1:9178-45677 GCA_000404065.3 Pinus taeda
GGTTTGTGGCTAGAGGGTTCTCCCAGGTATAGGGAGTTGATTATGAGGAGACCTTCGCTCTCGTGGCTCGATATACTTCGATCCGCTCCATTATATCGATAACAGCAGAGATGGGTTGGAAGATCCACCAGATGGATGTGAAGACTACATTTCTGAATGGCTTCATACAGGAGGAGGTGTACATTGAGCAGCCACAGGGCTTTGAGTTGCATGGGAAGGAGTCCCATGTGTGCAAACTGAAGAAGGCCCTTTATGGCCTGAAGCAAGCTCCCAGAGCTTGGTACTCCAAGATAGATACATATTTGCAAGGGATGGGTTTCACAAAGAGTGAGGCAGATCTGAATCTTTACTTTATTGTGATAGGTGAGGAGCCTCTTATTCTGGTGCTATATTTGGATGACTTGGTCATTACAGGTGCAAAGAGACTCATGGAGCACTGCAAGAGAGATCTTGCAATGGAGTTTGAGATGAAGGACATCGGCTTGATGCATTACTTTCTGGGTTTGGAGGTGTGGCAGGAGGAGGGGCATTTCTTCCTAGGGTAGGGGAAGTATATTGTGGACATCCTTGCCAAATTCCACATGGATGATTGTAGACCCATGTAAACACTAATGATTACCAACTAGAAGAAGCTTCATGCTTCAGATTTCGAGTTTGTGGATCCCACATTGTACAAGAAGCTGATTGGTTCCTTGATGTATTTGGTCAACACTAGACCAGATATTTGTTTTGCAGTCAACACACCTAGGAAGGTTCACTAGGTGGCTGCAAAACACATTTTGTGGTACTTGCAGGGGACAATGGATTATGGTCTGGACTACAGGCAGGGGGATGGAGTGAGGTTGGCAAGTTATACTGATTTTGATTGGGCAGGTTGTGCTTCTGATAGGAAGAGCACTTCAGGGTGCTGTTTTGGGTTGGGTTCAGCAGTAGTGTCATGGTTCAGCCGGAAGCAGCAGTCAGTAGCATTGAGTTCAACGGAAGAAGAGTATATGGCAGCCAGTCTAGCTAGTTGTGAGGCCATCTGGCTTCGCAATATGTTGTTTGGCTTATTTGGTCAGTCGTTGAGACTTTCAGTGATTTATTGTGATAATCAGAGTTGCATTAAACTCACGGAGAATCCGGTATTTCATGATAGGTCAAAGAATATAGGGATCAAATATCATTTCATCAGAGACTATGTTCAGAAGAGAGCTGTGAAGCTTGAGTACATTCCCACTGATGAGCAGGTTGCAGATATTCTTACCAAAGCCTTACCATGGAGCAAGCATGTCTACCTCAGAGACAAGATGGGTGTGGTGAGGAACACCTTCCTCGGTAAGAGGGAGTGTTGAAATTTGGTACCGGAGGACAGGTGGTTCCCTAAGGCTTTGATCCTTGGCCTAGGGAAAAGTGTCCAAAAGAATTTAATTTTTCTCCTAAAGTGACTTTATAATTTTTATAAATTTAAATCTAATTTAAAAGTGACTTTAAGTGATAAAGTTACTAAATTCTAATTTTAAAGTGACTTTAATAAAGTTAATGTAAAATTAGAAAGGAAAAGTGACTTTGGAACTAAATGACTAAGTGGGTCTTTATTAAAGTGGGGTGAGTTAAAAAATAAAAAGTGAGATTTAAATGAGCATTTAATCTCAGCCCTAGATCTCAATCTATTTCATCCATTAGATTTAGAGGTTACCCAAAAGTCACTTAGGATTAGATTAAAGGAGGAAAAGGAGGCAAGAGGTCATTCATTCTTTCATGAGCAGATTGAGAGAAGGAGAGCAAGAGAGCCAGGGAGATTTCTAGACAAGGAGGAGAAGGAGACAACAGTTTGGCACACATTCCAAGGCAGCAGTTGAGCAGATTTGTATAGTTGATTTAACACACAGTGAAAGGTTGATTTTGGCACAATTTTCTAGAAATCTATACAAGTGGTTTGCACAAAAATCGAGGAGTGGTTTGCATAGAAATCAAGGAGCAGTTTGCTGTCTTTTTCTCTACACGCTAATCGAGGTCCATAGATCGCATTTATTGCAGTCCATACAGTGCATTTAATGCAGGCCATACAACATCATTTAAGGCTGAAAATGGGCACGAAAATCTAGGAGGGCGTACAACATTTATTGTTGTCCTATTTGCTGTAATTTCCATTTTGTTGTGAGGCACGAGAAAAGAGATAAGTTGTAAATTTGTTTGCTGATTTTTGCTGAATATTTCTCACTGTAAAAAAAGGCATTTTCAGAAATAAAGAAGAGCTCCCGAACTCGTTTTCCCCAAGAGTTGTAGGGGGTTTTTCCAAGGTCACATTGACCAAAAATCACTGTGTTCAAATGTATTAAATGACTGTTTGTACCTGCTCATTTTTTATTTCTGCATTTTTCAGCATTCTGTAAAATTTCCAGAATTTGTGTTTTCAAAAAAAAATTAATTTTTCAGTTGTTGAATGTATGGATATGGGAAAGGGCATTTAACTATATGGGAAAAATAAGGTGAAACTGAAAACCGGCGTGGGAAATGAGAAATTTCTACACCGTATAGCCAAGAAACCTAGGTGGTTTACACAAACACTATAGGAGGAAATAGAGAAGGATGGTGCTTCATCTACTTCCATTTAGGTAAGCCATCCTCGTAAAAGGTTCCCTAGTTATGTTGCATTGATGTCTTCCATTATTGATATAAAAATTTCTAGTTATGAGTAAGAAACAATAAAGCAGGTGTGGCAAGATGCCATGGTGGAGTGAAAATCCATCATGAAGAATGATGTATACAATATGGGAGATAATGTCAATACCAAAAAAAATAATGGTGGATTCCAGGTGTTGGGAGTTATGTTAACAATGAAGCCTCTAGACAATTGAGTCTTGATGTGTTGTGGCCTTGAGGATGAAGGCACAACTAGTGAGCAGATTAGATAGCTGAGATTCAACATGAGATGCAGATCGGGAGATGAAGGACCAAGAAGGTACAAGGTACGACCGAGATGAGCTAAGAGAGCATGCAACAACCAGATGGTTAGAGTGTCCTGTTGAGGACAGATTGTTTGTTGATGGACTGACACCAAGTCCTAGTTTCGTATCTTGTACTAGTGGATGTATGAGGGTCATCATCCTTGGTATGGGAGCCCTACGTTGTTGTATTATATTTTGTTTTGTATAACGAAGTTGGTTTATTATACAAAATTGTAAAAAATTGTCATATTTTGTGCATGTGTGATTACTGTTGTTTATATTCTTCTGTGAAAAGTAGTATCGTTGAGATTCTTGGTTTGGTAGCGTCAGAGATTTTAAGACTCTATCTTCGACCGAAGATCATGGAAATTCAAGATGGTATCAAAGCATATCTGAGCTACTTTGAAGGACAATGAATCAGAGTGTGCATAGTGAAGCAACTCAGAGGGAGTTGTGGGTGTCTGGATCATGGAGCAGAGGGTTCAGCTAAAGACATGGAGATGTGGTCTCGATATACTACATGATGAGATGATCTGGAAGTTCTAGTGGATCAGTGGTGAATCTGATGCAATTCAGTATGTTGTGTGGCAGTTTGTAGATTGTGGACTTCCTATTTCTTCTCATGGATGGTTGGGACAACTCAAGGGTTTTTTTCGCATGGACGAGATTAATGTTGATCGAGATGGCTTCATGTGATGGACTACAGGTTGGCAATCTAGATTCTTCATCGGATTGTGATGTTGCATGTCCGAGATTGGTGGGATTTGCACGAGAGGTATTTGATCCAGGAGGATGAGTGCTTGCAGGACTAAGCCAATGGGGATTGTGTAGGCTTAGAGGGAGTCTAGCCTCAAAGGGAGCAACGCTTATGGAGGTTTGGGATCTTTAGGTTCAGATCTGATGAGGTAGAGGCATTAATGAGATTATGAGATTTATTTTAAGGGTATGTTGCAGTGATGGATGCCAGATGGGCTACTGTCACTAGATGATGATGGTTACTTCCTAGTCTTGGAAGTACCTCCCTCGCTAAGAGGGATTGTTGATTTTTTTGTAGCTTGGGAAGTACTCCAAGCCCTAATGTTTGAGGGTTGGAGGTCAAAGTGCCACAAGTAGACTTGGGGGCTTAGAACCCAAGTCAGGGGTTTTTCACCCATAGATTTTTGGCCAAAAACCTTGACAATCCTTCGACGGGTGATGAATGAGGATGATAGCTCTTGGCGAGATGATTCTAATGCAATGAGAAATGTCTGATTCTAATTTTTCATTGAGGAGTTATGAATTTTTGAATTCTAATGTTGGGTTGGCATCATATGAGTTAAGATCAATGTAAGTTTAGTAAGCCTCCTTGACAGCTGGATACCCCTAGAGTGGCGTTGGAAGGAGCCCCTCTTTTGGATATAAATATAGGGTGATATGTGAGGTTATTACACATCCAAAGAGAGCAAAATTAAGGCAGAGTTAAGAAGGAGGGACAACAACTCGATGAAGAGGGAGATACCCTTGTCTTGCCGTAGGAGAAGAGGACAAAACAGTGTGAGGGCTTAGGGCTAGTTTGGGTGCCTCTTTGACTATGTGGAGGGTTGCCTCACGCCACAACAAGGCCAATAAAGGAAAGGTGTGAATGCAGGTGAAAGGAGAAGGTATTTGGCCTATTTTAAGGTTCGATTGAGGGTGGAAAGTCCCAAATCTAGGCTGTCGCAAACCTGTAGGTGGATATCTGTTGCACAAAAAATTGTCACCTTAAGATTCTGCAATCTGTGTGAGTCCATTACCACTCATACTTTCCTCCTTTGCAAGTCTTAAGCCTTAGTTCCTCATATAAAGCCTTGAAAATAAGAGAAATCCCTCAAAAGTCTATAAAACTCAGGTTCTGCACTTTCTCTTTGCATTACCTGCAGTCCTGCACCTAATGGTCATGTCTGCTGCGCACCTGACCACTCTGTCTCTGTGTTATGGGTGCGGACCCCTGTAAAAGTTAAAAAGGCACAAGTATATTCTTAAAAACTCACTTTAAGTCATTTCTAGAAGCTTTTGGAAGGAATCTTGAGGTGGCAAGTTCGCTCCCTTAAGGTTCATGCATCCCATACCTTAAGGAGCTAACCCCTTGATGTGAGGAACTTATCCCTTTGAAGGAGGACTCTATCCCTTCATAGGTGGACCTGCAACCTCCTTCCTCTGCACTATAAAATGAAGCATTGGGCTAGTTACTTGGGTGGTTGAAAGCTGAATATCTTTGAGGTGAAATGCTGCTCGAACTTAGTCTTCTTAATTGAGCTTTTATGAGGAGAGATTACATACCTCTTTGATCTCATTTGGAAGAGTGTAAGGCTTGTCAAAGTAAAGGAGATTCCTGGTTTGGACCCTGGGAAGAGCTTGTTCAACATCAAGGCTTAAAAGGTTGTAAGGTTCTTATACTTCAAAGTTAATACAAATAAGTTTGTTTTTCTCAATAAGTTGTTGTTTTATGGTTTATTTTATGGATTCCTTGATCACCATAATGAACATGATTTATGATATTAGCTATGCAGGTGTTATTTGATGTTTGCTTGTTTGTGATTGCATGTTCTCTAAAGGAAACTCTTTCGGATGGTTGAAGGATGGCTGCTACAAACTAGCGTTGGACTTAAGGTAGGGTTTAAACACCTCTATAGTTTTTATTTATGAATCACATATGTTTAGAGAAAGATATATTTGTTTGTTTGCTTGTTGCTAGATATCTTTTAATACTAGGGAGATCGGCCTTGTCCTCAAGATCGATTTATCCGGCCAACAAATTGGTAACTCCGCTGGGGAATTGAATTTGGTTTTTGGTTTTCCTTTGTCTTTAACTTGAGAAACTTGTTCTTGTTTCTGGTGTTTGCTTGATGTGTGTTGGATTGGGTAGTTTTAGGATCTGTATTATTTTTGTTTTTTTCGAAGTTTTCAGGGGACCGCACTTTCTCTTTACAGACGGTGCGAGTATCTCCGCACTTTTCCTTTAGTACATAGAGTGGTACCGCATATAGTTCTTCTTGAAGCCTGCAGACCCTGTAATTTTTTTTTAAAAACATAAAATGTTTTCTTCCAGTTAAGTTTAGGTTTTATTTATGGCTTTTAGTGTCTACCCAGATCTAAAGGTGTTCTGTCAAAAATATCTTGTGAGTGAGTTCCATTGGTATTTTTGTTTCAGATGATTTTCTAAAAGTTTTGCATGCCTGGAGTGGTTTTCACTTGGTCTATGTAGTGACTCAAAGATCAGAAGCCTGAGAAACCTTAGATTACCCAGGTGTTTTTTTGTCTTCTTGATGAGTCTGACTGGGTTGTGAAATCTATCCTTTATGAGAAATAGATTTACTTTTCTCCTTGCAAATCTTTGAACAAGCTTTGTCATAAGTTTTGAAATTCATTTTTATAAAAGAAAACATATCTAGATGTTTTTTGATTGATTTGTTATTCTGAACGAATGAATCCTTAGTTTCCTGAATAACTAAGTAAAACGTCCTCAAAAAGAATTGAAGCTTTTATACAATTAGGTTTTAGAAGTTTTTTCTCAAAGATTAGTTTTTGTAGTTTTGAGTGTTTTCTAGAACTTGTAGAGTCTCTTTTGAAAGAAATTGTTTTTTGTAGTTTCAAGTTTTGAAAAAGGTAAGGGATTTATTGTGAGCATAATTAGTAGTCTTGTTTTGAGTTCTTATTGAAAAAGACAAAATATTTTCTTTTCATTTACATGTTGAAAGAAGGATTTGTTTCTCAAAGAATTTCATTCTCGAACTCTTTGTTTTAGCTAGAAATTCATTGAAAGTAAGACGAATTGTTTATCATTTTAGGTGCATTTTTTAGTGTTTTTGGAGTCGAGTCTTCACACCATCAAAGTTTCATTTCCATACCTATTGACTTAAAGAACAACCCCTAAAAACAATGCTTAATTAAAATTGATCTAGTAATCTTTTTTATTTCTAGGGCTCTTATCACCAATATAGCTTATGCTAGTATCTTGGAGTAGGGAGTAATTAACTCTCCAAGATAGTTAAAACAAACAAGTAGCTATATCTTGCGGTAGGAAATAAATCCAATTTTAATTGATACATTCTGGGAAGCTTCTCTTAAAGGAGTCAATCACGAGATCATGTCCGAACCTTTGAGACAATCAAGTCTGTTTCATTGGGAAAGATAAAAGATTTTTGCGTATTATAAATGGTAAACCTCGGATTAATCATTGTCGAGGAGCCTAGGGTCACTTATTGGTAAACCTCGGATTGATCATGTCGAGGAGCCTTCAAGGGGAATGATCTTTGTTACTTTGCCCTTGCGCGTAGATCGGATCATAGATTGTTCCCCCAGTTGTATTTGTTGTTGTTGATAACCTTAGTGTCCATAAACTTAAGATTATTTTCTAAGGTGACGGTGAAGGACGAGTCTCACTTTACCTAGAGCAGACGTCAACTAGACTCACTTGGACTCTCTAGGGGGTTCTCTTCACTTGAGATGGTTTTGTGAAGAAACTTATGCCAGTCTGTTTCATTAAGTAGGTTTTCGAGGTAACTGTTCCAACCGCCCTTTCTATATTAAAATTCTACGATGTTGGATTTCATCACCAACTAGTGCTTTTAGTACGAGAAGTTACTCTTTGTGTGTGGTTTGAACTCTTAGATTTTTTTTAGGCGTGTGATTCAATTGTTTGTTTCTTTAGAGACTTTAGGTGGTTTTATTGAAATTTTCTTTGTTTACGTGTGAGTAATTAAATATTTAATCGTGGTTGAATTACCAAGACAATCTCGTAGACTTCGGGGGCAACCTCCTGAGTATCCACCAAGCCAACTTGAAGGGCTATGAGCTCTTGTATCACCTAGTGATAGTAGAGTTGGGTCACCAGAAGCCGAAGAGTCATATTTAATTGTTCATCTTGATTATCAAGTACAAACAATAGAGTATATTTCTGAACCAATTTCATTTTCTAAAGTTACTGGTAGTATTTCTCCTACCAGTGAATTAGCTGAAGAACTTGAAATTTCTGAGCCTGAAATTGAACTTGTTGCTACTCCATCTTCAGGATTTACTTCTCCAACTTCTACTGGTCCTGGTTCACCCAGGGTAGGAAATATCATTACCCAAAATCTTCCTTCTGGCCTCATTTCTATTGAATAACTTGTTAGTTCGGACGAAGATATAACTCTTCTTGAAAATCAACCAACTTTGAATCTTAGGGAGTGTGAATCAATTTTCTATAGTCCTTTTAGGAGTGACGCTTGGTACGTATCATTGACAATTTTTTTTAGAAAACCCGGGTCTTATTTTTTCACCACCTCAAATTCCTTTTCATCCAACACCCATAGGTTATTATCCTCCATTGAATATGTCAAGACAGTCATCTATGCTTTCCCAAACACCGAAAACATTTTTATATGGCGGTCCTTCTGTTCCTTCAGGGTACCAATCACTCACTGGTACTTTTTCAGGAGCATCTCCTCAACCAATTGAACATGAGATATCAACTGGTAATAATGGAACTCAACCGTTGAGCGCAGAAGAAATCCTTATGATGTCCGGTAGTATTCCAAATCCACAACCTCAAGGTAGTCAGTTATCGCCTGGGGGGCAACCCTAAGGTAGTCAGTTACCACCTGGAGGGCAACCTCAAAGTAGTCAATTACTGCCTGGGGGGCAACCTCAAGGTAGTCAATTACCACCTAGGGGACAACCTCAAGGTAGTCATTCACCATCTCGGGGGCAGCCTCAAGGACAATATATACCTCAAGGTCAACCCTAGACTCAATACATACCTCAAGGTCAACCCCAGTTTCAATACATACCTCAAGGTCAACCCCAGTTTCAGTACATGCCTCAAGGTTATGAACCTCAAGGTCAGTACCCAACTCATGGTTTCCAACCACCTTCTCGTCAACCATTTGTAAAAGGGGCTGGAAATGTACCACTTAATTATCAACCCTACGTTCAACCTGGTTATGGTCCTCCATATGCACAACCTTTTATGGGTCCATACCCTGGAATGAATATGGTGTGGGATCCATCTCAAACTGAACAGACTATGCAACCTAATGTGTAGTTATCAAGTCAACCTGGACAACCTTTGGTTTCTGGTCCAACTCAGCAACCTGTCCAGCCTACTGTTCAAACCTCTGCACCTGGTTTAGTTCAGCAGCCTAGGCCTAGTTCACCTCGAACTCCGCCTCAAACTGTTGCTGCAACTACTGTAACTTCTGTTCAACCTACCACACCTATTTTTGGAGTATCGGTAGCTGTGGTTTCTACTATCCCTGCATCAGTGCAAACTCCTCAAGCCTGTTTACCACAGTCAGGACCTATAGTTCAAACTTTGGTCCAGATGCCTGTTGGACAAGATGGTCCAAGTACGGTTGTCACAAGTCAACTGCAATTCACTTATCAACCGTATCAGGAACAGTACCAATTCATTCCTACTGTACAAAACCCAGTTTATCAGTATCAACCGTGCCCTAGCTATACTTATCAACAGCCTCAAGAACCCTAGTTTGGTTCGGTTAATCCTGGTTTCCCAAGAGGTTATAATATTCCTAATGTAAATCCAATTCCAAGTTATCTTGGATATCCTCCTCCTGGGGTTGGTCTTGTTACCCAAGGTTTTCATGACCCTAACCGTCAGTTACCTTTTATTGCAACTTTGGATTTACCTGATTTGTCGCGCCTTATGAACAATCTGATTTATTATCTTCCATGTTGGCTACCAATTCCTAATAAGTTGCCAATGATATCCCAAAGTTCGAGGGTAAGTCAGGAGAGGATCCATCAAATCATGTTATGACTTATCACCTTTGGTGTGCATCTAATTCCATCATTGATGATTCAATTCGCTTATGTCTTTTTCAACGAACTCTGATTGGACTTGCTGCTAAATGGTACATTGAGTTACCACAAGGCTCTTTTTATAATTTTAGTCAGTTAGCCACTTCTTTCTTAACTCATTTTCAGTTGCCTATCAGATACAACAATGGCACGGAATTGTTAACTTCACTAAAACAATCCATGTCAACATATATTTCTGATCATATTCATGAATGGTGACGTCGAAGGTGTTTAGTGAAAGTTTTTATTCCGGATCAAATTTTAGCGGAATGGTTCGTAAAATCATTATTACTTAAAATCACTAAAGATGTAGCTAAGGTAGGAGTTGTTATTGAAGAGCAAGTCATTGCTCAAGCTTAGTACCTTGACGTCATCTATACGCAGTCAGGTACTTTACATGAAAAATCCTCGATCTTCCGAAACACTAACAAATAACTGTAGCTCCTTTAGGGTCTCATGCTGTTGATGGTATGATTGGTTCAGTTAGTACTAAAATGAGTACTAACTGGGGTTCTGATTGGGGTGTCCATATGATGATCCTTGAAATGATAAATTACTTCACTAATCATAGATGAAAAACTCTATCTTCATCTATTACAGACTTCACACTTTAGGGGGCAATCTGTTGCACAAAAAATTGTCACCTTGACATTTTGAAATTTGTGTGAGACCATTACCACTCATAATTTCCTCATTTGCAAGTCTTAAGCCTCAGTTCCTCATATCAAGCCTTGAAAATAAGAGAAATCCCTCAAAAGTCTATAAAACTGTGGTTCCGTACTTTCTCTTTGCATTACCTATGGTCCCTCACCTAATGGTCATGTCTCCTGCACACCTGACCGCTCTGTCTCTGTGCTATGGGTGCGGGCCCCTGTAAAAGTTAAAAAGGCACAAGTATATTCTTAAAAACTCACTTTAAGTCATTTCTAGAAGCTTCTGGAAGGAATCTTGAGGTGGAAAGTTTGCTCCCTTAAGGTTCACGCATCCCATACCTTAAGGAGCTAACCCCTTGATGTGAGGAGCTTATCCCTTTGAAGGAGGACTCTATCCCTTCATAGGTGGACCTGTAACCTCCTTCCTCTACACTATAAAATGAAGAATTGGGCTGGTTACTTGGGTGGTTGAAAGCTGAATATTTTTGAGGTGAAATGCTGTTGGAACTTAGTCTTCTTAATTGAGCTTTTATGAGGAGAGATTACATACCTCTTTGATCTCATTTGGAAGAGTGTAAGGCTTGTGAAAGTAAAGGAAATTCCTATTTTGGACCCTGTGAAGAGCTTGTTCAACATCAAGGCTAAAAAGGTTTTAATGTTCTTCTACTTCAAAGTTAATACAAATAAGTTTGTTTTTCTCAATAAGCTGTTGTTTTATGATTTATTTTATGGATTCCTTGATCACCATAATGAACATGATTTATGATATTAGCTATGCAGGTGTTATTTGATGTTTGCTTGTTTGTGATTGCAGGTTCTCAAAAGGAAACTCTTTCGGACAGTTGAAGGATGGCTGCTACAAACTAGCGTTGGACTTAAGGTAGGGCCTAAACACCTCTAGAGTTTTTATTTATGAATTGCATATGTTTAGAGAAAGATAGATTTCTTTGTTTGTTTGTTGCTAGATATCTTTTGATACTAGGGATATTGGCCTTGTTCGCAAGATCGATTTATCCGTCCAACAATATCTAGGGCAACCACAATACTTGAAGGAAGACCAAGGCTTGTTTAGAGGCTAGGACAACAATAAACTTCCTTAGCCTCTCAAGGAGGGACAACCTCACTCAAGGGAAGTTGTTATGGGGTAGTTGACATGGGTTCTCATGCTAGAACAGGACAAGGAGATCATAGACATGTGGAGACTAGGCTACAAACCTACGGTGGTTGTTTGGAGGGCTAAACAAGCCTAATATGGGTGTTGTAGGTACCTATCAAGACACCGAGTGGCAAAGGCTTGTATATTTGTGGAGGATGTAGTATTTGGTGGAGGTTTTGATCTCAGATGGTAGGTTGTTGTGGTCTGCGAGGATTCCCTAACCAGTGACCATATTTTAGTCTTTAAAAACCAAATGAAAGGTATGTTATTTCTCTAGTTTTTCCTTATGTTGGGTCACATATTGTGACAAGTATTGGATCAGTTAGTTTGCAACCTATGGGAGCCATTTGTTGGAGTTTCCTTGGGCATGAAGGAACTCCAACTAGGAGCAGATCGCACAGTTGATGGTGTCCTAGGAGAGGACAAGTTGTTGATGCTCAAATTTGTGCAATAGCTCCTTTATTGCGGAGCAAAGGGCGTAATGGTTGAGTCTGTGGGCAGCCATGTGTATGCATCTTCCTAGTGTGGGGATTCCCTAACTAAGTGTAGATGCTACATTGTGGACTTGGTCTCTCGTGGACTATTGGAGGGTAGCATGAGAGAAGACCAAGTGTGTACATGATTGGGCACTTATGGTCTTCTGGAGGACAACGTGATAATGTCTAAGTTGGAGCCCGGTGAGCAATACCCTGATGGAAAAAGGTGGTTGCAAGAGAGGCAGTTATTGAGATCAAGGGTCTGATCAACCAGGAGCAGTTTGTGGAGCCTGAGACTCGTGTGTAGAGAAAGACTTCTACAACATATGATGGGTAGACCTCCTAGTCCATGTTCATTGTGGGAGATGGACATCTTGCAGTGATAGGTGGCAACCCTTCGTGCCCTATTTTGGTCTTCATCGATGCAGCGTAGGAAGACCATAGTGGGTTGAAGTCTATGCATGTGTGATTTACTGTTGTTTATATTCCACTGTGTATATTATCGTTGAGATTCTTGATTTGGTAGCATCAAAGATTTTAAGACTCTATCCCAGACCCAAGATCGTGGAAATTCAGCATTTCTCTCTCCTCTCTCTCCAATGTGAGAGGCTATCTGTACATATTTATGAGCTCTTTAGTGAAGGCACTAATGCTTTGACCCTTTCTTAACCCTCACATGTGGGAAAGAACAGGGTTTGTTGGCCAAAAGGAGTAAGACACTCTTTTGTTTGACTATTTTCACCCTTAAGGGTGGGAAAGGGTTGAAGTGCAACACCTAACATCTAAGAGAGGTCCACACATGTGAGGAAGTTAGTTGGGAGTCAGTTATTTACCGCTTATATTGAGCACGCCATTTCATGATGGCACATGGTTTTGTAATGATGGCTTAGGAGGCCTCTCTTCCTATAATAGGATGGCACTCCTCTCATTTGTACATGGTTGGAAATGGAATAAAACTCTCATTTTTTCACTATTGGTATGAAATTTTTCATGTCCCTTAAGCATTTAGTCCCAAGTTAGAAACAGAAAGGATTTTGGTCATGCACATTACATTGAAGGAAGGAGCTAGTGCAACATCAACAAATGCAAGTAAGATATGGAGTGTTCCTATGTTGTTTCATTGTGAAAATATTTAAGCTAAATTTTGAGTATTGGGGTTGACTATTTATAGATTTTAATTCTTTACTTCAAATTTGAGCTAAGAAATTTTAATTTTTTTTAGTTGCATTACTTACGCTAGACCTAATAAGAGTATAGCCTATCTTTTATTTCTATACAATCCAGCTTCCTAGAGTGATTTTTTCCAAGCATTCACCAGGGAATGCGTAGAGACTTCAGAAATACAAGGAGAAAGGGATTTTGCTTGAGGGTCAAGATAAGACTCCATGCCTAGTGGAGGCATTTAGGGCCTTTTATCTTCTTTTCCAATCATCTACTTGAGTTTTTCATTTTTCTGTTTACTTATAGCCTGGGACTTGTGTATCTTTACCTTTAGAACTAAGTTTCATTTTTCCTATTTCAATGAGCTAATTTCTTCATCTTTTGTTATAAACAAATTTTGTTCTGCAGGTCAACCATGACCATAAGAGATGGCATAATCTCTAGATTGATTTGTTGTTTGTATGATAGTATCTACACGTCATCCATTTAAAAGGGGCCCATTCCAAATTGGCTTTTATTCTTTTTCTTTGATATAAGGATATATTGTGTTTGCTCAAATTTTTTAACTTAGATCTTGTCATGCTAATAGTTTTTCTCAAGGTTTAGCATTTGAATTTAGCATAAATGAGGTTTTGATTTGGTTTCCTTGCACGTAGCTTTGCATCGAACCCTAAGCATAAATAAACTCAAGCACTGCAAATTTCAAGCATCTAGTGAGTTTTCATGCCTGGAAATTAATGGCCAACATTGTCACTTGCTCTCTAATGCGATATTTTATGCTAACATTGCACAATTGACAAGTGGAAAATCAATTTGTAAGGGGAAAACGATCTAACCTTTCAGAAGTATCCATACGCCTCGGAGTTCTTGAAGGTTGTAACTTTATATTCATATTCAGATGAAATGTTTTTTTCTTCGAATTGCAATGAAAGGCTCCAAATCCAAATCAGGAGAAGAATGTCTCAATTAAAGCTTGAAAAAGAGTGAACCCAGATTTAATATAATAAATACATGTGAAAAATGTAGTTGAATCGATAGGGCAGAATTGAATGTCATAGAAGGGTATGGAATCTGCTACGAAATCATAAAGATTACAAGCAGAGAAAGAGCGAACTGAATGAGACTAATAATTGAATATCATAGAAGGGTATGGAATCTGCTGCGAAATCATAAATATTATGAGTAGAGAAAGAGTGAACTGAGTGCGGCAGGAAAATAAAATTTAATACGTCCATTTCGATTTTATAGTAGCCGCCAAATTAGATTTTAATAGGTCGTAAAATCTTAAAAAACAGTTGCTATGGTCTCTTCGATTTTCATTAAGTTTATTTTTATTTTAGCAAAAGGAGGTCATCTCACATAGAAGTTATAGCTAATGATGTTGAATATAAGTAATAATGTTAGTCTAATGAGGCATCAATAAAAATTATTTGATATTTATCTAATATGTGTAAATATGTTCATATAAGGAGGGAAAATGGATATGAGTTTTAAAAATGAGGGAAATATCTATCATTTTTTAAGGGAGTGAAAATATGCTTAAATCTATAAATAATGTTATCAATAAACTTAAATAGTTATAGGTAGCTCATTATTTTTTAGGAAGTTCACTTAGAGCTTAAAAATACCTTATTAGAAGTTAGTCATAGCTTAGAAGGCCTTCACATGTGTTGTTAAGAGAGACATGGGATAAATTTTGACTAAAGGAAATAAGGGGTACAATAAGATTAATGTATACCAGCTACTCAAATCACGAAGAATATACCCAAACCATAAAGATGACACACTTCTATGAGAAAAATTATGAAACACCATGGAACAACTCAAATTAAAACTTATAGCCAAAGCATTAAGAGTTAGAACAAAGTGTTTAAGTGAACACAATAAAAATAGTACACATTGGACATGATATCATATACACATGGATCATACATATCCAACTAAATATGGTAGCTAAAGGAAGCCCTTCCTACACCTAGTGCCCTAGATGGCTAAGGCAAGGTGTGATCAAACCAATGATACATACATTAATTACATATAGATTTGTATACCTTAGATGGAAAATGATCAATGTGATAGGAATCGTAAGGGTTGAGATGATAATCTATTAATTTTAGTTAACAATGGTATGTTGTATGCTTAGCACAATTACTTCAATGTTCCTTAAGCAGCCCAATTGCAATTTCAAATTAGATTTCCAGTAGCAATCACATTAACCATTAATCACATTGATAGTACAAGTAGATAGACCATAAAACAATATGCAAAAGACAAGCCAATACAAGAGGACACCAGATTTGGTGGATGCCAGGGAAAAATCCCAATGTTGGGAAAACCCTTTGATCAATTCTTCTTATTATTATATCGCAATTTCAGCAGAAAGAGGGAGTACAAAAGTGAAATTGACTTGCCCAATTCAGAGTCCAAACAATCTTGTCAATTTGTGCAGTCAAACTTCAGCCATAACTAGAAAGTCAACATTGGTAAAATCAACAATCAATCATCCTTAGTCAAAACTCGACCTGATTAGGAGGTCAAATTCAGCCTAAAATAGCTCGGTCAAACTTGGTGAAAGATGAGAGAAAATTTATTATAATTTTCTACGGTCAAATTGCAATCAACCATGAAGTCAGTGCTAGTCAAACTGCCCATATTACCTCAATTGTTGTGCCCAAAAATGTGGCCTAAATAGACAAAAAAGATCCTCCAAAAATCGCAGCCAAAGCTAGTCAATAACTCCTTGGTCAACGCTATTCAAACTTGGTCTGCTGCTTGAAATTTTGGTCTTTCAATTCAGCCTAGAAAAATCATCCTTCTTCCACACACGAGAGAAAGACAAGTTGCCCAATATTTGTATGAACCAATGAGAGAAGCAGAGAGAAGAATGTGTGAGTGATGATGATACCGAATGAGGTGTGAGGTCACTTGTATTTATACAATTCACTGTGGGTGAAGAGACACATCCATTGGGTTTCTTGAGCCTACATGTTGTTGTAGCCAACTTGAACAATTTGCACGTGTTCAAAAATCACACTTCCTCTTGTCTAAATGAGATGAAATTTATATCAATTTGGTCCTCTCGAAAAGAGGAATTTAATGCAATCATCATCTCCATCAAATGATCTATCCCATGGTGGAATTTGGCCCTAGTTTCCAATTTTAACACAATCAAAGTTTTGAAATATCCTCTAAAAACCCAAATAGAAAATGGTGTAACAGATCCCATGACATCCAACTTGTGCTCTATAGTGGGAAATCCTCAAAGTATCTCTAAATAAATATGTCTCCTTGAGGCCGAGGTCATGAAGAGGTATGATGCCTCACTAATTTGGTAATTGAAGAAGTTCAAATCTTATTTTGTCAATTTGGCTCTAAGTAGGAAGGAAACATGGAAGGAGGTGACCCCCTTGGAAGATTTTTATAGGGGAAGGCCACATAAGGCCTTATATAAAGATCTAAATCAAAGGACCTCCCTCATAACAGGTTCTAAATATGTTTTTAAATAATATAGATAACAACCCATCAAATGTTGATAAAGACAATAGAACATCCCTTAAATCTCATAATAAATGGGGGCATTTATAGATGAGGTGATCCTTTAATTCTATCTCGTGTATATGGAAAAGCTAGTAGATGTTATTAATAAGATTGAGGAAGATCATTATGATTAGCTTCAACTCGACGCGAATGTAAACCCACTTTGAATGCATGAAGGGGGATCTGAAGGGCAACATCCAATGCTCTTGTGCGTACGTGGTTAAATAAAAAGGTCCCCTTTCATTTGCATGAAGTGTTCCTGGTACAAATCCATGTTAGAGTCGAGGCCTTGAAAAGATGAAGTCTAAGTACATTGAATGTATTTTCTATAAATAACCTCTCTAACAACCTAAGACAAACATACAATGATGTCATTTACATTAGAGGTGTAAATCACTTGAATTGTGTTACAAATTTAAGCACTCACCCACAAAAATGTGCCATGCTTCCTTGTGATGATGCTTTAACCCTATTGGAAAACAACCTCACAATGTAAAAGGAATTTAAACATGATGTAACTTCAATAGTGCCCAACATTCACCCCTGGCTCACCACTGATGGCTAATTAAGGCTATTTCAAGCATTGATGGGGATAATATCATTTTATTTTCTCTTATGTATATTATTCTACATTGACACAATTGGTTTAGCAGTTAAGGAATTAGGATTTGGGGGATTTAGGTGTTATTAGTTAAGGAGTTAGCAGTTAAGGTGTTTAGATGGTGAAGGGTTAGCGGTTAAGGGTCACAGGTTAAGAGGATAAGGAGTTATGGCTTAGGAGTTGGTTCATGGATGATAGGTTAGGTACTAGTGCCTTAAGATTCAATGAGCCAAGGGGTTTATGGATTATGAGTTGTTAGTGTAGGGGTTAAGGGATTATGGATTGGGGGTTAACGAGATAGGGAATTTAGTTGTTATGGGTTAAGGGCTTGTGTTTTGTGATAATTGGACTCATAATCCCCTTATCACCACTATTGGGGGTTCCCCTATCAATTGCTCTTGCTACCTTCCCTCTAGGTCCCCTAGACCCTATTAAATTAATTCCTAAGCCCCCTTCTCATTCTCTAATACTAGGTTTATAGATCTTAGTAAACCATGCTTTTACCTTTGATTTCTACCATCCATGCTACCCTTGTGTCCCCTTGCCCCATTCAATACACCATACCATACCCCCCCCCAAAAAAAACCTTTTTTTTCATTCCATTCCACTTTTCCTAATGTTATGAACCCCCAAATTTGGTCCCAATGCCCCTACAACTACACCCTTGGGTACCCTTGGCTAAGGCATTAAAGGACCTCCCATATTAATGTGTTTGAGCGAGCAAGTTGGAGAATTTTCACTTGTTAGTGTCCAACAAGCGGATAAAAAAAAAATCAACTTACTTAGTTTCCAATTCTTCAACAACCTAAGAAGGTAAAATTACTAGTCAATTACATATCTTAAGCTTCATTTCACACTTTTTGTGCTTCTTTAGACACTATGTGTGTGATAGGGAGTGAGTGTGTAAGAATGCACCAAAAACTTTGTTGAGATTGCATATCTCAGCCTTTCTAGCAATTTCTTGAGTAGAATAAAATTCCCATCAAATGATGGTTTTCCCATTTCGAATTTCATAGTAGCATACTTATGTCTATTACGTGGCCATATAAATGTTGTGTGCTTGCTTTGGTTGGTGAATTTTTGTGTCTAAATTGTATAGTAAAATGCAATTTGTGGGTTACAAACATAGACTCATTTGCTTTTCTAAATCACCCAACTAATATTTAAATGCCAATGCCACATTCCCAATCTTCTTTTGTTTCAAAACAACACTAAAATTCATTTTTTGGCTTATTTAGTTTATTGTTTCCAAGGAAGATATGCCTATGCATTGTGTTGGCGTCAGTGAGTAATTACAGTGATATTTTTCCAAGCTCCTTGACAAGAAAATTCATGCATATCCATGTGATATGGTAACAACCACCATTTTTCCCTTTTAAAGGATCCTTATTTATGTTTCATACCACTGTAGTAGTGACAAGGACATTGCCTTGTTTGCAAAAAGAAAAATTCCTCATTGATGATACATTGACAAAGATTTTTTACCTCAAAGATGTCCTCTTGCAAGCATGGCATGTTATAGAAATAGTATTATAGCATGAAAGGATCACAGAGAAATCATCATCAGGAAATATACATGAATATGGAGAACTACTTTTTACCTCACATGGGTCACGCTGCAGCTTTTCCAAGGCCTCGTCCTTAGCTTACACCTGTTGTAGAAAACTATGTTTCTCCTCTTTCTCTTCATGTAGAAGCATCTTTAATTCAACGTTATCTGTTTGAAGATTATGTTTGTTGTGCTTCAGTTCTTCTAGGGCCTCTTCCGTGGCTCGCAACTAAAGCTACAATTGCTCTTTTTCCTTTGTCTCTTTCTATCGAGTTTCATACATTATTTCCACCCTTTTGGAAATTTTGATCATGGTCTTGTACATCGCTTTTTCATCCTTTGTCACTGCACATTCCATTTTTCATGCTTGCAATTCACATCCACACAAAGACTGCTTTGATACCACTTGATCCAGGTCTAGGTGTGACAAAGGACCCTTCCAAGACCTTTTACTTTCATGATGTGTTAAAATTAATTTTTAAAAGAACATAAATGAATACATCTACATGTTGTAAAGAAGAGGAACATGACATTCATCAACACATGAAAACATAAGATGTTGATAATGGAGTTCGTCCAGGAGGGACTACATCTCTGGGCCCTGATGTCAAGATGGTTTAGGCCTACATTAAGTGTTGTCAATAGTGATGATGTACATAAGAGGTGATGTCGCTCTCATACAAGGAAAATGCCCTCATGCAGGAGTGGCTCCAAGAGATGTTCCACTACAAGAACTCTCAGCCAAAAGGACTCCTATCAGTGTGACATAAACCCATGCATGATGATAATGAACATCCCACTGACATGGCATAAAAGGGATCTCAAAGCAAACATACATGGCAACACATGAGTATCCCATCAACATAACGATAAAGGAATCTCAAACAATAACATGAAGAATCATGAAAACAAGAACATCCCACAAATGATTCTGCATCACATCAAGAAGGAATCATGAAAGCAAGTAAGAAACAAGATCCCAGATCAAACATCAAACAGGGATCTCTGTAGCACAATGCATAGCAAAAGAAGTACATGAACACACTACGTATACCTCACATCCAAGGGCCATCTGAAGAAGAGGATGTCAAACTTTTGAATTTGTTTGTACCATTAATATCGCTGCGTCGAATATTGTGGAAATGGTTTCTCGCACGCTGAATGTTGACACCTGCACTCCACCTAGAAAAGTGGTCGAAAAATGAAATGATAAAATGGAAAATCTAAATGCACCATCAAATTTGTGGCGTCGAATAGTATAAAATCGACTATCAAATTTCTGAATTCTGAGAAAGTAGAAATTTGGAGCTTAAGGAATCTTTTAGATTCCTCCTAGATTCCTTAAAGATTCCCTCCTCCGGGTCCTCTGCAAATATTCTACTCAGATCAAGAAAATGACCGTGCCATCGGGTTCGTGTCGTTGAGAGGTGTAAGATTGACATAAAGTTTGTCCAATTTGGACACTGCAAAAATTTCACCCTCCTAGAAATTTCGCTCAATCATGGTTCCACTTGCATTAAAAATTAATATTCGCCTCAATTTCTATGCCCGCTCCTGGTTCCTCCATCCTACCTGTGCGCACTGTGGAGTTGAGGGTTTATATAAACTTGTGGATGGATTAACCAACAAGTTAGTTGTGGCACGTTGGTAAGATTAGCAGTTTGTTGAGGAGGGGTCGGGTGGTCAAACCCCGCCCCTCCCATTTTAATATATTAAGGTTTTTTTCAAAACCGTAAACATTATTGTTGGGGGTTGGGTCTGCATTGGGTAGCCTGCCCCCATAACCTCCATAATTCTTTTGAAATGGCATGTGGCGCAGCAATGTTTGGTGGCGCGTTTAAGGCATACTAACATTTTGGGTTGATTGTTCGGTGGTTTGGTACATGGTACATCTCATGGGGCCACCGCATGGTAGTGGGCCAGCCCACGTGGCTGGTGCAGGATTGATACCCGTCGGGCTCTCTTAACACTATTTTGTGGTGTATGGTAGTGGTTGGGTGTGGGTCAGGTCCATTGCGCCCACCACATATTACATTATGGTTAAGGGAGTTTGGGGGAGGGTCTGGCGAGGTCATGGCCACCGACCCAATAAATTTTATTTGTGTGGTGGTTGGGGGTCGGCACGGGTCATGGCCTGTTGACCCAAAATTATTTAAATTTTGTATTTGAGTCCTAGTGGGGGTGGCAGGGGTCATGGCCCGCCACCCATTTTAATATATTTTTTTCTATAAACAAAAAACAAATTGGCCATTTTTGAAAATTTGAAATTTGACCATAGGAGACAAATTAATCAGGCCACAAATTCACCCAGAATTTGGCCCAAGTTGGCTGGATTTTCTCCAAATTGCAGCTTCCTTAAGCCCACCCAATCACTAAAGTCAACCTGAACTTGGACTTCTCCTAACTTTCGCATATGGACTCGGTTTGATGAACCGTTCACAACACTGCAACCAGGACGACGAGATCTACACTTTGGTCCTAGTTTGAAATCATTCTGGTCACTTTGATTTTCAAGCTTCCATAAGCCCTCTTTATCCTAAGTGTGTCTCTGGAGCCACCTGGATCAGAACACGATGAGGAGAGGACAATCAAAGGCAAGGAAGTCACTGGTAACTACTCAAAGAGTGTTATTGCAAGGAGGGTGTCACACTTGGACATCATGGAGGTTGCACCACGAAGACAAAAAAATGAATTATGATGTCAGATGTAAGCCTCCATCATGTTTTCGAACTGTACATTTGACATCTGTTGCATCAAACCTTACCATTTTACAGTCCAAGATTCAAGAACCTTACCATCATGCTTGTGGCTTAGCCACCTTCCAACTAATGCAATAAAAACACCTAGTAATATTTTCACACTGAACACCATACAATAAACTTAACCCTAATACTAGCTAGACTTTGGAAGGGTTTTTGGATTGATTGTTAGTGAAACTCATTCTAGTTAGGTGTGCTAATGTGTGTTGAGTGTTAGCGAGTGCTAGGGAAACACAAGGGAGCACTAGGTCAAAATGCATGGAAGTGAATGAATAAGAGTGTGTGACAGGGAGTTTCAATGAGTTCCAAGTGTGGTAAGAGGGGAGTGACATGGTATCCTAAGCAGCGCTAAATCATTCTAATGTGCCAGAGCGACATGTAGCCAATATGTGCTAGGTTCCAAGGTGTGCCAACTAGTGCTAGGAAGTATTAGGGAGTGTTAGGGAAACACAAGGGAACACTAGGTGAAAATAATGCATGCAAATGAATGATTAAGAGTTTGTGATAGGAAGTGTCAATGATTTCAAGGTGTGCTAAGGAGGGAGTGACAAGGTATGCTAGGCAATGCTAAGGAATTCTAGAGGCCAGGGAAACATGCAAAGATGTGTTAGTTGCTAAGGTGTGCCAATTCATGCTAGGGAGAGTTATGGAGTGTCAGGTAAAAACAAGGGAGCATTAGTTTCAAATGCACAAAAATGAATGAATAAGAGTATGTGATAGAGATTTCCAGCAAATTCTAGGTGTGTTAAGGAGGGAGTGGCAAGCTATGCTAGGTAGTTCTAAGGAATACAAAAGTGCCAGGATGACATGTCAAGATGTGTCAAGTCCTAGGGTGTGCCAATGTGTGTCAGGGAGTGTTATAACTCCAAATCTCACCCTTGATATTTGTGATGCTCCATTTATGGCCTAGGGCAACCCCTCCTTCCAGACCTGGTCCAAATACTTAAAAAACAGTGTTTTACTCCCTATACGCAACATTGCCTTGAGCTAAACAAATGTGTATGTGGGTCCGGGTATACCCAACCCGCGTATATGTCTTAAAACACTTAAAAAAAATAAATATCCTTAATTTTAGGCGGAGATCACAAGTTTTACCTGTTGCTTACCTATTAGTGCCTATGACCCAACTGTTCCTAACAAATTTCCAACTAAAAGACTACTTTGGGGGAAGTATAAATGCTTCAATGGGAAGGCCTAAGGGAGGAGAAAATAGAGAGAAAATTACTCTGCGGAGATTATCCCTGATCAAGTCTGAAGATCCTTGTGCTTCCAGCACTCCCCCCATTACAAGAAACGCTTGTTTCCTTGAGCTTTGTTGTTATTTCACTAGTTGATATATCTTTGTACGAGTCATCGAAGGAGCCTTTTGAAGACTTGGGATTGGATGGATCTGGAGGACGGTTCCATACAATCCTAAGTCTTCAAAAGGCTCCTTCCATGACTCATACAAAGATATCTCAACTAGTGAAATAACATCAAAGCTCAAGGAAACAAGGATTTCTTGTAATGGGGGGAGTGCTGGAAGCACAAGGATCTTTAGACCTTATCAAGGATAATCTTAGTAGAGTAATTTTCTCTCTCTTCTCTCCTCCCTTAGGCCTTCCCATTGAAGCCTTTATACTTCTCCCAAAGTAGTTTTTTAGTTGGGAATTCGCTGGGAACAGTTGGGCCATGGGAACTAATAGGTAATCAATAGGTAAAACCTGTGATCTCCACCCGAAATTAAGGAGATTTAATTTTTCTAAGTGTTTTAAGACATATACGTGGGTTGGGTATACCCGGACCCGCGTAGACACATGTTTAGCTCAGCGCAATGTCGCGTATAGGGAGTAAAACACTGCTTTTTTAAGTATTTGGACCAGGTTTGGAAGGAGGGGTTGCCCTAGGCCATAAATGGAGCATCACAAATATCAAGGGTGAGATTTGGAGCTATAACAGGGAGTGCGACAAGAACACAAGGGAGAACTAGTTAAAAATGCATGGAAATGAATGGATAAGTGTGTGTGATAGGGAGTGTCAGCAAGTTCCAATTGTGTTAAGGAGGGAGTGACAAGGTTATATGCTAGGAAGTGCCTAAGAATGCTAGAGTGTCAGGGCATGTTAGGGAGTGGTAGGGTCTGTTAGGGAGTAACAAATCATGCAAAGGAATGTAGGGGATGATAATGTGTGCCATGTAGTTCCAATGGATTGTGATATGTTCCAGATGTTATGGCATGTGAAGATGTAAACTATGTTTCTTAGTTGTTTTATGGGCACAGTTGGATGTGAGCCTTGACTTGGTAACTTGTTAAGTGGGATGAGTTAAGAGTTGACATTAGAAGACTAAGATGAGTAATAGGCCATTAGGGGAATGAGGCATAGTCTAGTTGTATTAAATGTAACTTGGTAAAGTTGTTGTAGTCGAGGCAGGACTTGGTTGGGTTCCTAAGTCTAAAAGAAAATAAGGGTGATTATGAGGGCATGATAATTAAGGAGTGCCATGGCTTGCCAAGGAATGAAAAGGTGTGCTGACATATGCCAAATAGTTTCAATGCATGTCGAGAAGTGTTTGGGAGTGTAAGAGAATCACAAGGGAAAGCTAGGTCAAAGTGCGTGGAAATGAATGAATAAGAGATTATGCTAGGGAGTGAGTGAATTCTAGGTGTCCCGTGGATGAAGTGTGTTAGGACAATTTCATATTAGGAATTGTAGGAGTAAAGCCTACGATTGTGATAAGAGGATGGAAAAGGAAGTTTCAGACAAAGGGATACTTTGGTCTAGGCACAATACTATTTTTTCAATGACTTGGTTGGGTTCCCAAGTCACAAAAAAAGTAAGGCTATCTATTAGGGCATGAAAAATAGGGAGCGCCAAGCTGTGCAGGGAATTTTAGGGAGTGCTAACACATGTTAGAAAGTTCAAAGGAATTTTAGGCATGTGAAGACATGCCAAGTTCTAAGGCATACCAAGGTGTGCTAGGTTCTAGGATGTGGCGCCAACACATGCTAGGGATTGCCAAGGAAACACAAAGGAGGGCTCGTTTCAATTACATGTAAATGAATGAATGTGCATGTATGACAGGGAGTGTTAACAAGTTATAGGTGTGCTAAGGAGGGAGTGACAACATATGATAAGAAGTGCAAATAGATGATGGAATGCTAGGAAATCCTACTAAGATGTGACAAGTGCCATGGTGTGCCAATGTGTGCCAAGGAGTGTTAGGGAGTGCTAGGGAAACACAAGGGAGCACTAGTTCATAATGCATGGAAATGAAGGAATAAGAGTGTGTGTCATGGAGTGTTAGTGAGTTCCAAGTGTGTTAAGGAGGATTTACAAGGAATGCTTGGAACTGCTAAGGAATACTAAAGTTCTAGGGTGACATGCGGCCAAGATGTGCCAACACATGCAAGGAAGTGTTAGCTAGGAGTGCCAGGGAAACACAAGGGAGAAATATGTCAAAATGAATGGAAATGAATAAATAATAGTTTGTGATTAGGACTTTCAATAAGTTCCAGGTGTGCTAAGGACAAAGTGACAAGGTATGATAGGAAGTGTTAAGACATGCTAGAGGTTAGGGAGACATGCCAAGATGTCATAGGTGCTTAGGTGTAACAACATGTGTCAAGGAGTGATAAGGAGTGCTAGGGAAACACAAGGGAGCACTAGGTAAAAATGCATGGAAATGAATGAATAAGAGTTTGTGACCAAGATTGTCAATGATCTCTAAGTGTGCTAAGGAGAGAGTGACAAGGTATATTATGTAGTGCCAAGGAATGCTAGAGTGTTAGCCCGGTAGGCCAAGATGTGTCGGGTGCTAGGGTGAGCTAGGGAGTGTTAGGGGGTGTCAGGGAAACATAAGGTAGCACTAGGTCAAAATGCATGGAAATGAACAAATAAGAGTGTATGAGAGGGAGTTTCAATGAGTTCTAGGTGTGTTAAGGCGGGAGTGACAAGGTTATATGCTTGGTAATGCCAAGTTATGCTAAACTACCAAGGCATGTCAGGAAGTGCCAAGGTGTGCTAGGGAGTGTCAAAGCATGCCAAGGAATGTAGGGGATGTTAACGCATGCCACATAGTGCCAAGGAATTCTAATACATGCCAGGTGCTATGGCATGTCAAGATGTAAATTGTGTTTCTTAATTGTTTTAGACCACGGTTAGATGTGATCAGCCTTGTCTTGGTAACTTGTTAAGTGGGAAGAGTTGAGATTGTACATGAGTACCCTAAGGTATTTCTTAGGTGAACAAGGAATATGTTGAATTTCCATGACTCATGAGAATCTGGGTTTGGCCTTAGAAACTTTGATGTGAACACAGTAAAGTGCCACAACACATATACTATGCAGAACAAAATCTGCCATGAAATAAAAAGCAATGGATTGAATGCACAGAGTTTAGGGTGTGCCACATCTTCATATGTTAATGCTTATTATTGTGATATACAATAGCCATTTATATGTCTGGTGTAAGACTCCTCTGGAGATTTCTATCCAACAACAACATCTCTGTGGTAAAAGGTGTATTGTCATATATTGCTACATCAAAACTAGAAACCAAAAGGGGTATCAACACCATAAACTATTACGAATATATTTCTCTAGCGGGTTGTCCACATAAATCAAACCACAAGAAATCTCATATACAGACAAATAGATAGACAATTGAACTTTTTTTCATATCTAAATTCCCATAAATATAGCATGCAAGTAATCTACAAGAAACTAATCCAACCATCCTTTGACATAACATCCATTGTACCAGAGAAAGCCTTAACAATTGAAATTCAATAAACTAACAGATGATTATTCACAAACTGGGTATTTATGATTTCAAGTACCCAACGAATTTACCAACCCCACCAAAATAGAGCATAGATTTCAATACTATCAAACCCTAGGTCTCAGTCTCAGAGATTTAGGGTGTCTTCATATACATAGTTATCGCATCGCAAGTATCAATTTTTATTTTTTTTCCAACTAGCCAAAAAACAAAGAAAAGAGGTCAAAGAAACAAGGGCAAGGGAAATATGGAAATATTACTATGGTGCATTAATGAATACATCAAATCATCGGGAGAGTGTACAAGGTGACATTCGAACATTTTGTCACCCCAGTGTACAAGATGATGTTTGAACAGGATCCACATTGCATGTCAAAGGAAGAAATTGAGGCATTGTCAGGCATTGCATATTGGTATGCTTCACTGTCTGGAAATTTCATCTGAATGTTCAGTGAGGAGAAGCCTTTGCATGTTCTACCCATGCTTGCCTTAGATGTTCTTGTCGTGAAGGAAGTAGCATATCACATCTCAGTAGGATTGATAGCTAGATTGCATCAGAATAAGAATGTACCTTGGCCCACTCTTCTGTTTCGGATTGGGTTATATGAGATCCAGAGTATCAAGCAAGTGGATTTCGAAGAAGAATAGATGAAGAAGTACATGTTTGAGCTCTGAAGCTTCAATCCATATGACCCACATTTCATTGTGAAGGATCATTGCACGAGATTTCATTGTGAAGGATCACTGCACGAGAGTTCAATTCAACTAGATCCATGGGGCATTTCATTAGGCCGAGGAGGACTTATGGAGGTATTTCTACAATTCCTCTAGACCCAATGAATAGGTTGGCTTCGTTGTGCAGTGGTTATCGAAGCAACATGAAACAACATCGTGGAGAGTACCAATAGTAGCAGCAGAGGCGCAGATCCAAGCATACCTATTCGTGACAAAGGGAAGAGGAAGATTGTTGATCACATCGAGGAGGAGAAAAGCTACAAGTTTCGAGTAGATACACCTGTGGAATAAAAAATTATGGCTATTTAGGGAAAGAGATAGCAGTGCAACAAGAAAATCATGCGAAGGTAGAGGGATAAGAAGAGAATGGAAGAAGCAGAGGAGGAGTTGCATGAGTTGAGGCAGAAACTGGAAAAAGAACAAGAGTTGTGGAAACAGGATAGGGAAGCACATCAATAGCAGATATAGTAGGGGGTGCAACATGTGCAGACATACGAAGCATCTCTCGTACAAGTAGTTGTTTCATCTAAACAGTTGGAATAAGGCGAATAGTGTGAACCATCGCAAGAGAGAGACTTTGCTCATGAGATAGAACAAGCACTTCAACAGTTGGATGCAGACATGGAGCAACAAGAGTTGAAATTGGACACCAACCTCATGCCTCACCACAAAGAGGTCGTCTCACCCACTTCAATGCATCTAGATGATGAGAAAGTCTCGAATGACCAAGGAGGCACTCAGATCCTTGGTTGTCAATAGGAAGGAGAGATGCATAACATCACTTTTGACGAATCTCATCACAGAGTTGTGCAATCTCACAGAGTACCAAATCTGGAGGATCGCACATATCCTGTGAAATTTGAGGAGCGAATGAACGTGACTGATGTGCACAAGCATCCAGTTTCCTTGTCCAATGCAACCATAGTGTATGACAAAACCACTAGCACAAGTGTTCACTTTCTGATAGCTGAGAATGAGTGAATGGCGAAGGAACTATAGGTGGCCAAGCAAGGAGGAGACTTGGTGACAATGTTCGCCCGAGCTGAACTGAAGAAGGTAATATTAGATGAAGTATTGTCCCTTGACACAGTTATGCAAGCATTACTCCAATTTTGGTATCATGCACAAGGTAGTCGTCCATCTCAACGGATGGCAGTAGCGATGTGCTAAAAGAGCATGCATCTTGACAAATGTGCATGATGTTGTTGACAACATGCAAACATAGATGATGAAGTGCGAGGGAGCCCCACTTCACTTGCCAAAGATGATGAGGGCCAATGTGGTCGACCTGCAAGCATGTATCCCGAGTCATATGCATAACTATGAGGACCTCCCACAACTCATCACTATCATATAGGCTTCCCATGCACGAGTATTCAAGAGCATGGATGTTGTGGTGCGCACACATGCGATCCCATCACTTGTGACTCTCACCTAGATGAAGACCAAGAAGCAGGGCTGACTAGAGCTTGACTTGTACTTCTATGAGTTGATGCACATTGCCACCAGCCCAGACTTGCCTATCAGTGCAAACATCATGCGCAAGTATGTTGTTGGTCCAGCCACATTGAAGACAATGATGCTCATGCTTTCATACAAGTTGGACAGAGGAGCTCGAGCAGTGTACCTAGATGTTATGGAGGCAAGGTTTAGGTTTTAAACAAATGTCACAGTGGAACACACAGACATTATCAGGGATTATAGATCTTGGCATCAATATGTTATTGTTGATCAACATGAGGATGTCGAGCAGTTGGACTTCTATAGTTGTTTAAGTCAGAGTGATGTCTAGTTTGGCTTACTCAAGCCATTTTTGTTCACATGGGTACATGTGCATTGTAATGTTAAGTCATGTCAAGTGTAAGTCAAGTGTCAATAGTGGATGTAACAGTCATAGAGTAGGTGAAGAGTCATGAGGGTAGTTGAATGCTCATAAAGGGGAATTTCAAGGGTCACCCCACCCTTTGCTATAAATAGTCCCTCATAACTCATTGTATAGGCTTTTGGTCAGCCAAGTTCCTGATAAGACTATCTTGGAAAGTGCTTGGATAGTATTGTAACGTGCCTTGGCTTCTCCACTGCACGGGGCTAGTTCATCTACTTTGGTGAATGAATCTTAGCGGGTCAGAATTAGACCGGCCCACCTTCACTTTCTTACTTCCTTCTCATTCTAGGATTCAGATTCATTCCTTACTAACCCATTATGCTGGGCTCAACTTACTGCCTTCTCATTCTAGGATTCATATTCATTCCTTACCAACCCATTATGCTGGGCTCAGCTCACTGCCTTCTCATTCTAGGATTCAGATTCATTGCTTACCAACCCATTATGCTGGGCTCAGTAGGGGAGGGTTCTATTAACCTCTTACCCTTCAACCTAGTACGACAATGAGATGGATCGATGAGTCGGCTGGCTTGGTGGGTATGAAGGTGAGTGAAGGAGAACCTACAACCATATGGCCGTGATGCCGATGAAATGGTAGTGATTACAAATCAACAAATGTTCCGGACTATAAAATATAGGACATTAAAAATTGATCTTGACTTGGAGAATAGCACATTCCTTGACTGACAGGCATAGGGCTGTTTAGGCCCTTTTTCATAGGTGGGACGTACTATGTTTTGTGACCAACGGCTTACGGCTCAGTGTTGTCCCAAGACTCAATATTACCTGCGTTGACCCTACCGCGTACAAGTATGGTCCATTTAATTCCTGAGACGACGACCAACCCAGGACCACCATGCCTGTATTCATCTTACATCGCAGAATCACCCCTAGCTCTGACCTCATCCCTTTGCCATACCCCATGGGAAACTCTCACCGCAGAGAGACAGTGACCCCGCTGCACCTCTCTCCACTCCATTCCCCACACCCCTCGCACATACCACTGTAGTTTGTATAATTAACTACACATGAGACGAGGGACAGGTTTGTGGGTCCAAATTTCCAGGATGACCACAGATCTAGCTCTATTTTTATAGGCTGCTTACTGCAAGATGAACCAGATCTCTCTTTTTTAGATCTGGGTTGAGGACAGATCTCTATGATCTCACACCCTCAACAAAATGTAGAATTGACTGGCTTTAACCAGGCAGATCTTTAAATACCCTAAAGAGGGCCGCCTGGACTATTGGCTTTTTTAGGCGGATGTGGCTATAACGTTCCAGTGTTGGGGCTAGCAGGTTTACATGGATGTATTGTATGATTGGAAGTTACACTTCTTTATATAATAAGAGCCAACACATTTTCATGCATATGTTGTTATTGTAGTTGGACTGATCCGGTTGTTTTAGTGATGTATATTGTTTAACTTATGTAGTTGTGTATGAACTACTTTGTATGTAGTTATATGAATCTTGTTGCAGATGTGTTGTTGGTTTAACCATCACTTTGGATTGTCGGATGACCTGCTTTCTAGCTTGTGATGCATCTTCTCTCGTGTGTTCCCTTCCCAGTTGAGTATTGTTACCAATTGCGAAGGGGCGCACTCATCCCACCCCACATGTGTTAGAACCTCTCATGCACCTTCCTTTACTCACTGCAGCGGTCACACCCTAGCTACTGAAAGAGTTATCTTACTTGCCTCTATGCGACATCAGTGGTCAAGGCATTGCTTTACGACCCACTGCTGGGATTCCTACACCAAACGATCTGAGGTTTAATTGGGACTTCTTACCAGGGAGATCCCCTTGACATGTTGGTGGGTCCAGCACCGTCAACAAATTTCTTTGTTGAAAACAGAGTAGAAAATCCTCCTTGGCGCACAGTTGCATCCCTTCTTTGATAGGAAATTTTCCACTTGATTCTAATCTCTATAGACATTATTAGAGGCCAACCTTTGAAAGGTATTCATCAAATATCTTATGCATTGCATCCAAAAAGTAGGGGAAGGTGGTCCACATTTTTTTCTCAATTGTACCCAATCTAGGATCATCTTGGAATCTCCAAACATAGGTAAATCTTCAACTGCAACCCAGTTAGCACATAGAAGAGCCCCCAAGAGTATGATTAACTCAACTCTATTATTTGACCCTGTGCCCCTATACCAATTGAAATGGAAGGTGTTGTCTGGCTTCAAAGCCAAATGTGTCCCACTTCCACAAACCCCGTTGGTGGATGCTCCATAAAAATAAAAAATTAAAAAAAATAAAAATAAAGTATGACCATGGCTCCACGAGTCAAAAATGTCTTCTAGGTTTTTCCTCCTTCATTGGCCATATCTCCATAAAATATGCAAAATCTTTAAATAGGCGTCTCTAGTATCTGGTTCTGTTTGTTCAAAAATATTCTCATTCTTGCTTCTCCATATTCCCCACAAAATATAGAAAGGCAAGGAATGATATGTCTTGAAACCTTCAAACCATTGAGTGAGACATCTCTAAATTGAAACCATGTTCTAGATTACATGTATTTTAAGTGTTTGAGGAACTACACTCCATACCGAGATCGCAAAAGGACATGTTAGAAATAGATGTTGCATGTCTTCTAAATCTTCCTTCCATAAAGAGCATCTTCCAAGATTTTGAAAGCCCCTTTTATGGATATTATCCCAAGTTAAAATATTATTGTGGACCACTAGCCACATAAAACATTTTAATTTGAGAGGTATGTCCCATATCCACGTGTTATGAAACCAAAAAGCATTATCATTCAAGCCATATCCATGAGAAATATGTTTATAAATCTCTTTAACCGAGATCTGCTCATTATACATAACACCTTCCCATTTTATCTTTTCTTTCTTCTAAGTGAGTTTTAAACCTGTTAGACTTAACCATGTTGTGAAACGTGCCCATTCCACAAATAGATCCTCTAGAAATCCAAGTTCAAATGCAGTAAGCCAATAACTTGTAACAGAAGAATATCCTCAATCACAAGAGATCTAGTTCATAAAGTAAAGAATTTTCTTATGTAAATGCTCAAGGATGTGAATAGAAAGAGTATGTATTCCCTCCACTCCTTTGATATCATCTAGTCCTATTTGTATCCTATTCCCCCTTCCAACCCCCCATCTCATATTTCATAGTAGCCAATATTTGCTTCTCATCATGCTTCTCCATATAAAAGATGTCACCTTCTTCTTTGGAGCCACCTCTTCAATCCATTCCTTAAGTTGTCTATTTTTTAGATATTTCTCTTTACTAACCTATTACCAAATACCTTTTCCCTGGAAAGTTTTCCATAATTTCTTGACAATTAAAGCCTTAATAAAACATTATGTGTCCTTTATACCCCACCCTCAATCATTCTCATGTCTTGCAAAGCACCGCTAAATAGACCAAAATTATCTTATTTGTGGATTTAGGCCTAGCCCAAAGGCAAATAGCTATAATAACATCAATTCTTTTGGTCTAAAGATACTGGGGGGGGAAGATACTGAGGTTTGATCCCTCTAATTGGAATGAAATCACCTCCTCCCCATTTTTCATGAAATGATTTGAAGATGTCAATTGTTTAGGGTTTTTTCAAAGAGTGCAGGAAGTAGGTTACCATGAGCATCTCACAGGTATATTTTCCCTCACCTTGACGGAAGACAAGATTACCATTGCCGGGATTGATTTCATGTTTTCAGTGGATGCCATCTCTCAAGCTACAAGCATACCAAACCATGTTTAAAATTGGTTCAAAGGCATGAACCTAGACCTAGAAGAGTACAAACCCTACTTGAAATCATAATACAAAGGAGCTCACTCACATGTTTTCCCATTCAGATACTTGTTGGAGAGCTATGCACCATTGATGAAGGTTTTCATGAAGTTCTTCACATGTGAGGGAAGATTTTCTAGGCTATATCAATACCACATAAGACTGCTCATGCACTTTATAGCTCCGAGGTCTCTAAATTTGTCCAGCTACTTGTATACAAGCCTAACAAAAATTTATAAAAGGGTTCAATTGAAAGGAAAAGTGCATTATCCCAACCTCTTTCACCACAAACTAATAAAGGTTATAGTACCACATCAGTTGAAAGAGAAGAACATGACATGGGACATCTTCATTGAGGCAGCCTTGAAAATGCATATAACCAACTCACCAAGCCAACACCAAACCATGTCAGTACAACCCATGGAGGTGGGATCATCAGGCAAACATGATGAGCCTAAATTTTCCAAAACCCACTTGAGCCTATCTATCTAACCTAAAAGCCTTTACATTCCAGTCATCTCTTGGCTGTGATTTCATAGAGAGAGCCCACTCTGGTTTGGTAGGGCTACCTGCCAAACTAAAATATTGGCCTATGGTTACCTCCATCGATCTCCTCATCAGCCCGGGACATTGTGGAGGATAACAGAGGGCATGAAAACTAGGGAGTTCTGAGGTGTTCTAGTAAATGTAAGGTTCCCGAGTCATGGAAAAATGTAATTCTAGTTGTGAGGTCATGACTGCCAAGGTGTGTTAGGGAATGATAGGGCATGCTAACATGTGCCAGATAGTATTAAGATATGTAAAACAACATACAATGTGCCAAGTGCTAAGGCATGCCAAGATGTACAAGGGTGTGACAATGCATGCCAGGGACTATCAAGGAAATAGAAGGGAGGAACAAGTTAAACTACAAGGAAATGAGCATATAATAGGGTTAATAAGTCATCAATTTACCTTTGCCATGAGGGGCATGCTAGGAGTGTGATGCATGCTAGGAAGTGGCAGATCATATCAAATATTGTTAAGGCATGCTAGAGAGTGCCAACGCATGATGACGAGTGTTAGGGAGTACTAGGAAAACACAAGGGAGCACTAGGTAAAAATACATGGAAGTGAATGAATATGAGGGTGTGTCAGGGAGTGTCAATGAGTGCTAGTTGTCATGTCAAGGAGGTAGTGAAAAGGTATGTTAGGCATGGGTAAGGCATGCCGGGGAATATCAGAGAATGTCAAGAAGTGCTAGATTGTGCTAGGTAGTTCTAGGGTATGCTAACATGTGCCAAATAGTGTCAAGGCATGCCAGGTGCTAAGAAATGATAGGATGTGTAGGGTTCTAGAGTATACCAATATGCGTCAAGGAGTTTCAAGGAAATAAAAGGAATAACCAAGCTAAAATGCAAGGAAATGAACACATAAGAGGGTTAATAAGTCGAGACTTTATCTTTTTCATAAGGGGCATGCTAGGCACACTAATAATATGTTCCAATACATGCCAAGTGCCAATGTGTGCCAAGTGCTAATGTTTGTCAATGCAATATATTATTTTATTTTTATTTTTTTAACCACATGGTGAATCAATAACTACTAGGACTAATCTAGGGGAGACCCAGGATCAAACCTCATAGCTGCCACTATAACACCAAGAGCATTACCAACCACCTGAAAGTCGGGTATACTAAGTTCCTATGATTTTAGCAAGCGCAGACTCACGGGAAAGGGGAATCTGCCCCTCTATCCGCCACCACAATAGGTCATTGTACTCAATGAGGTTTGAACTTCGGTCTCCCCAAGCTTCGCCCATGTGACTTACCGTCAAACCACACATCACTGTACTTGTCAATGAAATACTATCCCAAGGTGTTCTGGGGAATTCTAGGGACTACATGGCATGCCAACACATGATAAGGGGTGCTATGCTATGGTATGACACGCCAACATGTGCTTGGGTGTCCTACTCATGGCAAGATGTTCTAGGTACAAAGATGTTCCAGGTACAAAGATGTTTCACGTGCAAAGATGTTCCAAGACATGCGAGGTGCCAAGGAATGTTAGTGTACTATTCCAAAGCATGTTAAGGTGTGTCATGAGTGTTGAGGAGTGCTCGGTCTCTCTCATTGATAGAATTGACAGATATTGATTATGTATTGAATAATATAGTTCCTACACACACTAGTGGAACTTTATTTAAAGGAAATTTGCGTGATAATAAACATAATAGAGATGAATCATGTGTTGACTCATAGGAAAACTAAATTCTTATGACTTGAGGGAAATGATACACACTAATTGCTTCTTAAAAAATTGACTGACTATTATAACCACTATGACCTTGGACACATAATGAAAAAGACTCTACAACAATGGTCTTAAAATGTTATATTTTGACAAAAATATAGTAACAGGTACATAACGTCATCAAAAACTCACTGGAATGATCAAAGATAACGAACATTTTTTTACCGTCACCAAAAGTAACCAAAAAGAGAATTGGTGAGAGTTAATAAAAGATCATCACTAGAAGTGTCACAAAAGAGAGAACTAGTTATGGGCCTTTAACGACCCTCACCAAAAGCGTCACAAAAGAGAGAATGTTATGAAACCAGCTCAAGAAAAGATAGAAAAGATAGATCAACGCCTTAGAATTCAGCCTCTTCGAGGGGGAAACCTCCTTTGCATTACATAAATGAACAATTATTCGATGATACAAATGAAAAGACATCCTTTCTATATATAGGAGTCTAAGGGGTCATAACATAATCAGAGCTGACATAACAATAATAATGTAATTGCACAATAATAACAATAATGGGCTTTTATGGGGCACAATAGTAACAATATGAGCACTACATGGGTACATCAATATATAAGTGGGTTGTACTAATAACAATAAGGGGTTACACTAGTAGTATAGGGGCCTAACATGCCCCTCTCCTTCAAAAAGCATTGTCCTCAACACTTGAGTAGTTCTTGATGCTTTTGTATAAAATTCTTGTCCTCCCATGTGGAATCTTCAGCTGGTAAGTTCTTCCACCTGATGAGATACTCTGAAATTGATCGATTTCGTAGCTGTTGGGTTCTTGTTTCTGTGACTGCCCCAGGTTCCAATATGATTTTACCTTCCTCTTCAATTTCTGGCAATATTGTTTGAATTGGGATCTTTTGCAACTTTTGAATAAGTGGCCATACTTCCTTGTCCTTCTTCCATTCATCCCTTGCTTCATTTATCCAATCTGGTTGGATAATAGAAATAGCACAAAACAATGCTTCCACATCCTCATCCTTGAAGAGTCTTCCCATTTGGTATGGTCGCCATTTTAAGTGCATGTAGTATTGCCAACATTTCCTTCTCATAAATAGCTTGCTTGAGTTGTAGCCATAAAAATACCCAATCACCTATATCAAAACTTTTCTCACTGCGATGTTGATCTACCTGTTGTTTCATTCGATTCTGCACCAAAGTGGCGTTACCCTTTAAAAGTTGGAGAACTTGTTGTTGATGCTCGATGTGATCTTTCACTGCTTGAACCTTTTCTTCTTGATATGTCCTTCTATCTTGAGATTTTGAGGAGTGGTAATTTCTTCCAATGCTTTACAAGATATGGTCGGATTCATTTCTTAATGCTTGATGTGATCTTTCACTTGAACCTTTTCTTCTTGATATGTCCTTCTATCTTGAGATTTTGAGGAGTGGTAATTTCTTCCAATGCTTTACAAGATA